>JBBBVM010000884.1:600000-859101 GCA_037355625.1 Petunia x hybrida | reverse complement strand
TTAAAATAAATATTAAATACACGATATGTAATAAATATTAAATATCATACATGTCGTGTATCTAGTAAATTATTAAAAATACATGATATTTTGTGTGTATATGATATTTAATCAGTTAATATTTTAACATATTCTGTGATGTAATATTTATTCAATTAATAGTTTAACATGTTATGTATTGAATATTTATTTACTATTTAACACAATATATCACTCTTTGTATCTATTGTGTATTTAATAGTTATTTATTTTAATATTTATTTTTCTTATTTTTAGGTGATATTTATTTCGTTTGTGCAGAATATTAATATGGCAACTAAAAGAAAAAAAAGAAAAAGAAAAAGCTGCCTAAAAAATCGTCCCTGAAACGTGGGTGTCTGTTGGTATATATGAAATTTATCTCATGGCATATTATTTAGAATTGAATGATATCTCTTAAATTTAGGAAGAAAATAAATACTAAATATCAATACTAGTATTTAATATTCTTTTATTTTTGGATTAGTGTTGTGGCTATAAAAAGTTAGTGTTAATAGTAAATAAGTATATATGTGCTGTTGTTTATGTACACAACCTTTATTTACCTGCACATACCCATTAGAATTGTATTTACATTACATACCTAAAAAGAGAGAAGTGGTGTTACAGAACGCCTCTAGTCTTTTTTGGTGTGGTAGGACCTCCCTTTTTTTCATTTTTTTTATTCTAAGTGTGATTAGGACTAATCAGAGACCAATTAGTATTTCTAAAACTTGTAGACTGTAACTAAAAGTAATAAATTTTAAAACTTCTTGTGATCAAAATTAAAGACCACAATTTTTTAAAAAAATAAATAAAAATTCTCTTTTCTCTGTGTTCATCATATCTTCTTCATCTTCCTCCTCTTCTATTTTCTTTTCTTCACCTTCTTCTCCTTTTATTCATCTTTCTCGTCATACTCTTCAACTACTTTTTGTTGTCTACATCGTCTTTTTTTCTTCTTCTTCTTCTTCTTCTCTTTTCTTCTTCTTCTTTTCTTCTTCTTCTTCTTCTTCTTCTTCTTCTTCTTCTTTTCTTTTATTATTATTATTATTTTATTATTATTATTATTATTATTATCCAAAATTTTCTTAAAATTTGAAGTGGGTTTAAAAATTTGAACATGATTTTTTGTTATTTTAGAGTGGGTATTATTTGAAATAATTGAGAATGGTATTTGGATCATAAGTATAAAACTTGAGATAATTTGGTGTTGATTTGAGTTGCTTGGATGAATTTTGAATAAAAAGTCGTTGTTTAAATATTTTTTTGGGGGTATTTGTCACGGTATTCGGAACATCTTCTATCCGGAAGTTCGGAACAACTGTCAGGGTGTTCGGAACATGTTCTGTCAGGATGTTCGAAACATCTTCTGTCAGGATGTTGGAAGCATCTTTTGTCTAGACGTTGAGATAAAATTTGGAATAAAATATCATTCGACTTTTTGATCCTCAAAAAGAAAAATAAGCAAGACTCCATCGGTGAGTGACAAATGAAAAATATAAGGAAAGCGATAATCATCAGACAGAATTAGTGTACCTAAAAATCTTTATCAACATTTTTTTTTTAAAAAAAAATGGTAGAGTTAACTTCTGAATCCTCTCTCCTTATTTAGGATTATTTATCTTCGAGCGATGAACTAAAAGAAAGTACCAACATATTAAGGATGGAACGTCTTGATGGAGGTTCCTAACATTACTCAAGACGTTCGAAATATTCTTTGTGATGTTTGAGGTATTAACTAAATCTAGAAAACTAAACTTAGAGAACTAATAAGTTGTTTCACACTTTTTTACACTCCAGCTACCAACCCGTCTAATTACACTCATCTTATTCTCAAGATACTTTTTTGTATACACAACCCCTCAACAAATGTACCAAATTTTATAAATTCCACTTGTATACAGAACATCCGCAAACAACAACAACAATAACATATCCAGTATTATCACACAATATACACAACCACCCTTTGTTTATTTATTTATCTAATTTTTGAAAAAAAAACTCAAGATGTTTCAAACATATTGGAAATTTTGAACGTCTACAAGTATGTTCGATCTTCCTACGTGATGTTTGAAACTTCTTGTGAGATATTTCATTTTCTACCGATGTTTAAATATCTACCATAATGATTTAGATGTTAACACCTTATGTACTATCATATGATTTAGATACTTATTTATGAGACATCAATTTGTGTATTTATATATATATTTTACTCCGAAATAGAATAAAAAAGTAGTAGAGGATAATCATTTAATATTTCTTATAGATATGTAATATATGGATAATATTTCATAGTATATGGCTAAATATTAGCAGTTATAATTTTTTTATATTTTTTATTTGAATGTTCATAACATATTTTAGATGTTCAAGACATCTTTGAAAAACGTTCGAAGAAAAGTAATGTTCGGAGCGCTATTACGATGTTCCAAACGTATTCATGAATGTTCAGACTTTAAATGGAGATACAAGAGTCTCAAAACTAAACAATTTTTCAAACATTTTTATCAAATGATTCCAACAGTTCGTTATACGGTCTTTTCAGACTTGTTCTCCTTCAAGACAACCTTTTCATACACAATTCTTGTACTATATAATACTGCAAGCATTCACCATGAGTAATCTTCATGCATTCACCATGATAAATATTATAAGCATTCAAACATAGATTAAGGATTCAATAAAACTTCTTTATTTTGTTTTATTATGAAAATAGGGTCAATCGATAGAGTTACTTTTCCGTGTATTTTTCAAATTTTGAACACACGTTCAGAACTTCCTTACACTGTTTGCCACGACTAATGTAGTAGTTCCGAACATATTAGACTCGTGAAAAACACTTATATTGGGTGTGTGAGGATCTAAAGCTTGCAATTGACTTCCAAAGGTAATAAAATTTATCCCACACCATTATATATCCATATTCATTATTCTTTTCGTTTCTTCTTCTTCTACATCTGAAACAACTCATAGATGTTCCCAACATCTGCGCAGTATATGATAAATTGATAATATTCAAGTGATAATTATTAAGATTATCCCTTAAAATAACTAATTATACAAGTTAGAGTAATAAATCAAGATGATTATAACTAAATATGACAAAACTATAAAGAAATAGGCTAATGATCAAAGTTATACTTAATATATTCAATAATACAAGCAAAAGTAATAACTATGAAAGATAATAACCTAATTATAACTTTAAATGTTCCGAATGACTGAATGGATGCGCCAAACATGAAGGTCGATGTTCCAAACTTTTAAATAACAGAGTCGAACGACACATAGGCGTTAACGCCTGAACAATATTTAACCAATTATACAAGTTAGAGTGAAATATCAAGATGTATAATACTTAAAATGACCAATTATACAAGTTAGAGTGATATATCAACATGATTATCACTTAAAATGACCAATTATACATGTTATAGTAATAATCTACAAGAATATCATTAAAATGACTAAATATTCAAGTTATACTGATAAATCAAGAACAATATCAACTAAAATGGCCAAATATACAAGTTATAGTGATAAATCAAGATGAATATCAACTAATATGATCAATTATACAAGTTAGAGTGATAATTATGAAAGATTATCACTTAAAATGATCAATTATACAATTTAGAGTAATATATCTACAATAATATCAACTAACATGATCAATTTATAAGAGTTAGAGTGATAATTATAAAAGATAATCACTTAAAATGATCAATTATACAAGTTAGAGTGATATATCAAGATGATAATCACTTAACATGACCAACTCTACAAGTTATAGTAATAAATCTACAAGAATATCACTTAAGATGTCCAACTATACAAGTTATAGTGATAAATCAGGATGAATATCAACTAAAATGACTAATTATACAAGTTAGAGTAAAACTTATGAATTATCACTTAAAATGACCAATTATATACATTAAAGTGATACATCTACAATAATATCAACTAACTTGATTTATTATACAAGTAGGAGTGATAATTATAAAAGATAATCACTCAAAATGACCATTTGTACAAGTTAGAGTGATATATAAAGAGGATTATTACTTAACATGACCAATTATACAAGTTATAGTGATAAATCTACAAGAATATCACTTAAAATGACCAATTATACGATGATTATCACTTAAAATGACAATTATTTAAGTTAGAATGATATATCAAGATGACTATCACTTAACATGACCAACTATACAAGTTATACTGATAAATCTATAAGAATATCACTTAAGATGACCAACTGTACAAGTTATAGTGATAAATCAAGTTATAGTGATAAATCAAGATGAATATTAACTAAAAAAATGACAAATTATACAAGTTAGAGTGATAATTATGAAAGATTATCACTTAAAATGACCAATTATACAGTTTAAAGTGATTCGTCTACAAGAATATCAACTAAAATGATCTATTATACAAGTTAGAGTGATAATTATAAAAGATAATCACTCAAAATGGCCATTTATACAAGTTTAGAGTGATATATAAAGATGATTATCACTTAACACGACCAACTATACAAGTTATAGTGACAAATCTACTAGAACATCACTTAAAATGACCAATTATACAAGTTAGAGTGATATGTCAAGATGATCATTACTTAAAATGACAAATTATACAAGTAGGAAAGATATATCAAGATGATTATCACTTAAAATGACCAATTATACAAGTAAGAGTGATATATCAAGATGTATAATCATTTAAAATGACCAAATATACAAGTTATAATGATAAATCAAGATGAATATCAACTAAAATGACCAATTATACAAGTTATAGTAATAAATCTACAAGAATATCACTTAACATGACCAACTATACAAGTTATGGTGATAAATTAAGTTGATAATCACATAAAATTACAATTGTACTGGTTAGAGTGATAAATCTACAAGATTACCAACCATTTGGTGGAGTTAAAGTAATAAATCTAGAAGATAAACACATTATACGTCCGAACGACAAAAACGTTAAACCCAAACTTGAAAAAGATGTTCCGAACGTATTCACTTCACGGGTTAGGGTTTAGGGTTGGGGTTTGGGGTAAAGATGTTCGGAACGACTTTTTAGATGTTTCTAAAGATTTAGGAAAGTGTGCACGTCTAAAATTGAGCCAGCGTTCGGAACAGCTTATGCAAATGACTTAATTGACATAAGTATGTTCCTAAAAGGGTAATAAATATGCAAATTAACGATAATAACAACAAATAAATGAATTTGTTCAGGTTTATAAATAGGACGAACATCCAATATACAAGTTCAAGAATTTACAAGCTGCCTTGTATCTTCATTTCCCCTACGTCACATGAGGCATGTAGTTCTTTTGTGAACATATGTTTTGCAGATGCCATATTTATTTTTCCTCTGAAGTACTTCCCAACTGATGGATTAGCTTAGTTATTCTCCTTCTTGCCTTGGTCAGCCTTGGAGGTGCAAGCACTGAAAAAATTACCTCCTCAAGAGGGATCACCCGTAATTCTTTTGGAGGAGCTAGATTGACAGGGTCTGCATAGACAAGGATTATCATATGAGGAGACTAAATTCATACTTAGCCAACAATTTAACGTAAACTTGGGATGACAAAAGAAAATGCTTTAAGTCTTGATAAATCATAAATTATCTTTTAAACCTTGTCTTGGCTCTAGCAGAACAAGGCAATAGGAGCTAAGATATTTATACTAATCTATGAGTATATGATTAGTAAAACCATTGCAATATGAAGTACAGAAACTTCTACTCCCACAATGCACCTAGCTCCGATAAGGTAGGCATTCCTTGAATTCTTGAATTCACTTTGCTACATAAATATTTGTGTTTCCCATTTGTCAGTACTAGCAACAAACCATTTTCGACAAACAACAAATGAAAATATGTCAAATAATTTATACAATAGTTCGACGATAAAATATACATTTTCTAAACATCATGAGAGATTTTCAGAACATATGGCAGGATGTTAATTAGTAACATATCTCTTGATGTTCATTACATCTCTCTAAATATTCGGAGCATCTTGCTTATCAAGATGTTCAGGATGTTCGGAACATTTGTATTAATGTTCAAGATGTTTGGAACATCTGTCAGGATGTTTCAAACATCTCTCTGTCAGGATGTTCCGAGCATCCTAATAGATGTTCATCGCCCTGAGAAAAAAATTCAACACCGATTAGCCTAAAATAAACCAAATTCAGTCCAAATTAACTCCAAATTATCTCAAATTTATATTTAACCTCTCACTACTATTCCCAACAATTCTAAACAACACCCACTTGAAACCAGTACAAAAATTTGGTTGATTTTTTAAAGCCCATTTCAAAACCTTCAATATTTAATAATGATGAACATTCACAATTCTTCTTAACAAAGAATAAGAAATGGGTATGGGTTATATTTCATTTAGGATTGCCTAGATTGAAGAAACAATCATAAGACGAAGTGTAGATTGAATAAACAAGAAGAATGATGCGAATAAGAATTTGAGAAGGAAAAAGGGGGGAGAGGAGAGAGGGAAGGGCTGTATAGATCTAGGTTTATGGCCAAATTTGGCAAAAAAGTGACCTTTTATACTTGGACCATTGTACAACATAAAAAACTTTGGGGTAAGAAGGTTAGGTAGTTAGAAGCTTTTAATGTCATTAATGATTAGAGGACCCTATACTTCATAATTAAAACTTGAGCGTTTTTCCATTCAAAAAAACTTGAGGGGTCCTGCCATGCCAATGTCCTAAAAACTAACTACCCACCATGCCAATTAGGTCAGCCCCACGTGCTTTCCCAAATTGAGCCCAAAATTCTTTTACATTCTCCTTCTTTTTCTTTTTTTTTTCTTTATCCTTTCAAATTAATTGTTTCTCAAATCTTTCTTCTTTATTATCTTGCTTAATGTATGCACATAAACATTTTTGCTCCTTTCTTTAGTTTGATTTGTCTTTACTTTTCTTTATTTTACTTTTATACTTTTATTTATACTAGTGAAAAAATTAATATAATATATCTTTTACCTTTTATTTGTCCGTAATTTTTTTATTTCATCTCTTTTTTCAATATTAGTGCTAGAAATAATAGGTATAAGATGCCGATTTTCTTCTTTTTTATTATTTCTTTTTCTTTTTTCTTTTTATTTTACTATACAAGTGACAAAGAATAACTAATATAATATATTTTTCTATCTCTTTTTGTATACCAGTGACGATGAATAAATGATACAACATTTCATTTGTTTTTTTATTTTTTATTAATTTATTCTTTTTTTTCACTCACCACTGAAAAACAAAAGATAAGCAATGGAAAAATAATTGATATTGTATATATATTTTAATTTCTTATTTAGTATTCTTTTTCACTTAAAATTTTAACACATTATGTATGTAATATTTATTAAATTAATATTTTTACATGTTAGGTATTGAATATTTATTTACTATTTTAACAAAATATATCACTTTTGTATCTATTGTGTGTTCAATATTATTTATTTTAATATTTATTATTCTTATTTTTAGGTGATATGTATTTTATTTGTGATAAATATTAAATATGGCAACTAAAAGAAAATAGAAAAATCAAAAATTTCCTAAAACTCGTTCCTGAAACGTGGGTGTCTGTTGATATATATCAAATTTATCTCATGGCATATTATTTACAATTGAATGATATCTCGTAAATTTAGAAAGAAAACAAATACAAAATATCAATACTAGTATTTAATATTATTTTATTTTTGGATTAGTGTTGTGGCTACAAAAATTTAGTGTTAATAAATCGTAAATAAGTATATATGGGCTGCTGTTAATATAAACAACCCTTATATGTACCCGCCAATACTCATTAGAATTTTATTTACATTACATGCCTAAAAATTAAGGGTAAATTACGCCCTATAAACGTTAGAAAAGAATATTACTGTTTATGTACACTTTTTGTTGTTTCTTTCTTTTCTTAAATATTTATTATTTTTAAATATATTTGAAATATTTTTTGTTAATCCCTTAAATATGGGATTTGATACTAATCCCTATAATTAAGCGACCAAAACTTATACTCCCAATCAATTAGATACTCCCTCCCTTCCCACGACATGTTTCGCTCCTCTATAAACAAAATATATATATTAATAAATATTAATATATATAAAATATAAGTTGAATAAATAGTACATATGCAATCAATATTGTGTATAATAAATAAATCTCTGATATTGCACATTTTTAATAAATATTGCACATTTTTAATCGATGTTGTACATTTTTAATAGATATTACAATATTTTAACATATAGTATTAAATTAATATCATAAGTAAATATCGACATATAGACCAAATATATATATATATATATATATATATATATCCCGAAAGCGGATCCCCTAAATGAAAGGGAAGAAACAAGAAGAAGTAATGACAGGAAGCAAGTGCAGATTAATTAATAAAGTGGGTAATTAGGTGGCACTGCCAACCATATATAATATGTAATGCAAGAATTTAAGTATGCAGTGCAGTAAAGTAAATCAGGCGGTAAAACTGACCACATGCATGAAATTCACAATATAAATAATCGAGAAAAAAATTTAATATAAGAAGATTATATTAAAATTAAAAATCATAAAAAGCTAGAGGGATTGAACTCTAACCAATTGTTGAGAGAGAGGGAGAATATTGTGAATGGTATAGTAAAAGTGGTGTGTCCCTTTTACAAGTGGGGGGGGGGGGGTATTTATAGAGAAAATACATGAAATATCTTGCTAATGCTTACTGAGACCATGGATGATGTCAGCTTTAGTTGATGTCATGATGTGTCATACTGATGTCGCGGATGATGTCAGCTTGATGTCATAAGTGTGTACTTCAAAATGATGACACCTTGATGTCATGCTTGCGCATTTTGATTATTCTTCAGCTAAGTCATAATCAGGGTCTTCTTCTTCTTTGTCTTCTTCTTCTTCTGAAGATGGTTGAGACTTTTGGCTGGAGGCTCCAGCTTTAAATTATTGGAGGATTAATTCTATTTGTTCAATAAAATCTCCTTTATTGCTAGAGCTGGCTAACTATGCAGCTGCTATTGATTTTTGTTGAAAAAATGAATACTGGGCAGCATCTGTTGGAGACTAATACTTTGAATTTTTGAGGAACCATTTTTCTAATGTCGGAACATATATTTCAGAAGGATTCTAGTCTTTGTACCATTTGGTATGACCTTGAAGGGCTAACCATGGTAATCCTTTATGTTCATCTGGCTTATGAAAAGAATATTTGGGGAATAGATCCATGGAATGTGAAATCTTTGGGAAAATTAGAGGAGTACAGATATTTGTTGTTGACTAAGAACCTGGTACTGAAATATTCATAACCTTCTTTAACTGAAGGGGGAATGATTTCAATTTTGGGTCCATATACAGGCGACCATTGAGGTGTAAATCACTGAGGAAATTCAGAGATTAATTGTTTACCCCAAAGGATAAACTAAGAGTATTTTCCAAGACGATTTTGAAAAGTGAAGGCATTCATCCAGGCAGCCTTGTAGTCGTAGAGATTAAAATATTGAGGTCGATTGGGAAATTTTTTTATATTTGGATGAATGTGTGCCCCATTCTTTTGGCGAGATTGTTTTATTAATCCACATCGTTATATGGGTAACATATACCTGGGTTTGCTTATCTTTCTAAGGTTTGAATAGCCAAGATTTGGTATCTACAAGGATAAATTCATAAAATTTCTGAGTATGGTCAGGAGTTTCTTGTATGAAATTGGTTGATGAGCTTAGCATTTGGCTAGCTACTTCTTGGGGTTTGCATGCCAAAATTCTGGCTCAATTTCGGTAAGCAAATAGACATTACCATTTAATGTAGGTTGGTTCCTCAGGGGAGGAACTTTTGTATGAAGAAATTGGTTGTGGCCTTGGTGAAGAAAGTGCCTGTTTGGGTGCTGAATACACCGTGCTTGTGCTCTGTATATTGGGGCTTTTGGCTGCCATTGTTGTTTGTGTGGTGCTTTTAGCCGCCACTGTTTGAGAAGAAGATGCGTGGCCTGAGGCCGCCACAGTGGAACATAAATTTTTAAGCATAATAAATTATTTTCTTATTTTAGGGTCACTTATGGTTGCTTTTATTCCCATAAGCTTACACCAGTTTAAGAAGTCCGTATCTGACCAGGAGTCAGATGATGTTTGTGCATATTGATCTTCATCTTCTTCAACCAAATCTGCCCAATTTTTTGGGCTTACAATTGAAATTGGTTCATCTTTTTCCAGGAGATATGATGGGTGTATTCCATTCATAGCATAATCTACTGGAGTTTGATATCTTGGCTGACTTGGGTCAGTAACATCCTTTGAGAGTTGCTTGGAGGCAACTAAAATTATTTGCTGTCGGGAGACAGCTTTGTCTTGTTTGTTTTCCTCTGGAGGAGGAAGGGCTGGACGTTCTTCCTTGTTTTTTCTGGGTATTTTATCTTCCCTACAAGAATTCTCGAATGAAAATCTGGAATAGAGTTTGAGCTCCCTTTGATTTATTCTATATCAAAATCAAAAATAGATAATATAGCTTGGCATCAGGCAAATATATGTTTTTAGGTAAGGTTTTGTACATCTTTTTGTAAAATAGATTTTGCAACTTTGCAATCAATTCTTAAAAGGAATTTTTGGTTCAGTAAATCATTTTGAAATTTAGAAATGCATACAACAATTGCTAAAATTTCCTTTTTAACTGTAGGATAATTTTGTTGATCATTATTCCAATGATTAGATGCAAATGCAATGATATGTTCTTTGCCATCTTTCTTTTATTTTAGTATGTCACTATAACCAATGTCTGATGCATCTGTTTCAATAATTTTGAATGCAGAAGGATCAGGGATAGATAAACAAGGAAGATGTTTAACTTTTAATTTTATTTGTTGGACAACGTTGGTATGAACATTAGTCCATGGAGGAGGAGGTTTTTTCAATCTATTATGGAGAGGTTTTAACAGATTGCTAATGCTTGAAAAAAAATATGATACATAATCAACACAACCTAAAAATCATTGAAGCTGGGTTTTATCTAAGATTTGATCAGGGAACTTATCAACAAAATGAATTGATCTTTTGATAGGGACAATAGTTCCTTGTTGGATATTGTGAGGTAAAAATCGTATATTTATTTGAAAAAGACTATATTTGATTCTTGAAAGAACTAAGCCATTTTCCTTAATGATATTAAAGAAGATTCTTAAATATTTAAAATGTTGATAGATGCTAGTAGAAAATACTAACACATCATCAATGTAAACGTAAATAAATTTTGAAAAAGGATTAAAAATGTCATTCATGATTCTTTGAAATTCTGAAGGAGCATTTTTTAATCCAAATGGTATTACATTCCATTCGTATTGCCCAAATAGAATAGTAAAACCAGTTTTATATCGATCTCTTGGATCAATTTGAATTTGCCAAAAGCCTGATTTTAAATCAAATTTTGAAAAATAGTATCAGCATAAAGCTGCTGAAGTAAATCTCTTTTGTTTGGAATAGGGTATCTAATCCAACGAAGAGCTGTATTCAAGGGTTTGTAATTAATGACTAAACGGGGAAAAATGACTAAACGGAGGACACCTCGTTCAATTTTTGAGTTTCTATTAACATAAAAAGCAGCGCAACTCCAGGACGATTTGCTAGGAGAGATGATGTGTCTGTCAAGAAGATCTTTGATCTCACTTTAACAATGGATTGTTAGCTCGTGATTCATTTGGATAGGACGAGCTTTAGTGGGAATAGTTTTTTCATCAAAGTCAGGTTCATAAGGAAGTCTGACTATGTGTTTCTTCCGATTCCAAAAGGCTGTTGGTAAATCAGCACAAAGATCTTTTTGAATTTTTGCTTCTATGGTTATAGCTTTAGACTAAACAGAAGGATCTTGAAGCTGCTGCTGTAGCCTTTGAAATGCTACTTCTTCTTTGAGGAAATTGATTTGGGCTTCCTTATGTTTTAAGGTAGACAAGACCTTCTTTATAGGAGGTTTATAAAAAGGGAGGAGGATCTTATTTCCTATGCACTGAATTTGGATGCCTTGGTTAGTGACCATAAAAGGCATGATTTCTTGGATGAAAGGGGTGCCTAATATGACTAAGTTAGTAAGGTCTTTTACTAACAAGAAAGAAGTTGAGACTGACAAAAAAGAATTTTCTAAGGAAGTTCTAACTTCAATTTCAGAGAGTTCGAAGCTAATTCCGAATTTTTTGCCATTGGCGTCTCTAAGGGCTTCTTTGATTTTTTCAAAGTATTTTGTTGGGATGAGTCCTTCTTGTATACAATTGAAATCTGCACCTGTGTATGCAGTGCAGTAAAGTAAATTAGACGGTAAAACCGACCATATGCATGAAATTCACAATATAAATATTCGAGACAAAAATTTAATATAAGAAGATTATATTAAAATGAAAATTAAAAATCATAAAAAGCTAGAAGGATTGAACTCTAATCAATTCTTGAGAGAGAGGGAGAATATTGTCAATGGTGTAGTAGAAGTGGTGTGTCCCTTTTACAAGTGATGGGGAATATCTTGCTAATGCTTGCTGAGGTCATGGATGATGTCAGCTTTAGTTGATGTCATGATGTGTCATATTGATGTCGCGGATGATGTCATAAGTGTGTACTTCAAAATGATGACACCTTGATGTCATGCTTGCGCATTTTGATTATTCTTCAGCTAAGTCATAATCAGGGTCTTCTTCTTCTTCTGAAGATGGTTGGGACTTTTGGCTGGAGGATCCAGCTTTAAGTTGTTGGAGGATTAATTCAATTTATTCAATAAAATCTTCTTTATTGCTAGAGCTGGCTAACTGTGCAGCTGCTATTGATTTTTGTTGAAAAAATGAATATTGGGCAGCATCTGTTGGAGACAAATACTTTGGATTTTCCAGGAACCATTTTTCTAATGCCGGAACATAGGCTTCAGAAGGATTCCAGTTTTTGTACCATCTGGTGTGACCTTGAAGGGCTAACCATGGTAGTCCTTAATGTCCATCTGGCTTATTAAAAGAATAATTTTTGGAATAGATCGACATAATGTGAAATCTATGGGAAAATTGGAGGAGTACATATATCTGTTGTTGACTAAAGAACCTGGTACTGAAATATTCATAACCTTCTTTAACTGAAGGGGGAAGGATTTCAATATTGTGTCCATATTCAGGCCACCATTGATGTATAAACCACTGAGGAAATTCAGAGACTAATTGTTTACCTCAAAGGATAAACCATGAGTGTTTTCCAAGATGATTTTAAAAAGTGAAGGCATTCATCCAGGCGGCCTTGTAGTTGTAGTAATTAAAATAGTGAGGTCAGAAAGGTTGGGAAATTTTTTTATATTTGGATTGATCTGTGCCCCATATTTTTGGCGAGATTATTTTATTAATCCACACCGTTGTATGGGTAATATATGTCTGGGTTTTCTTATCTTTGTAAGGTTTGAATAAGAAAGTTTTGGTATCTACAAGGATAAATTCGTAAAATTTCTGAATATGGTCAGGAGTTTCTTGTATGAAATTTGTTGATGAGCTAAGCATTTGACTAGCTACTTCTTGGGGGTTTGGATGCCAAAATTCTGGCTCAATTTGGGTAAGCAGATAGACATTATCATTTTTAAAGTAGGTTGGTTCCTCAGGAAAGGAACTTTTGTATGAAGAAATTGGTTGTGACACTGGTGAAGAAAGTGCCTATTTGGGTGCTGAATACACTGTACATGTGCTCTGTCTATTGGGGCTTTTGGCCGCCATTGGTGTTTATATGGTGCTTTTAGCAGCCACTGTTTGAGAAGAAGATGCGTGGCCTGAGGCCGCCACAGTGGAACATAAGTTTTTAAATATGATAAATTATTTTCTTATTTTAGGGTCGCTTATGGTTGCTTTTATTCCCATAAGCTTACACCAGTTTAAGAAGTCTGTATCTTACCAAGAGTCAGATGATGTTTGTACATGTTGATCTTCATCTTCTTCAACCAAATCTGCCCATTTTTTTGGTCTTACAATTGAAATTGGTTCTGCTTTTTCCGGGAGATATGATGGGTGTATTCCATTCATAGCATAATCTGCTGGAGTTTGATATCTTGGCTGACTTGGGTCAGTGATATTTGGCTATTTCACTTATATTATGAGGGTGGTTTTACCATGTTATGATAGTACACCTAAGAGTTTATATGCAAAATTCTCAAGAGTTGATACTAATTGAGTTGTTTGGTGTTGTTGGATTTGAACATGGTGAATGGAGCAAGAAAGTGCTAGTTTTGGAGCTAAAAGTGAAGAAGTTGAAGAGTTCAAGTGATCCGTGTGCCACGCGAGTGACACGGGAAGAAATAGAGTCTTTGCTTAGGAATGGAATAAAAATTTCAGCGCATTTAGGCCAAATACGCGAGCGCCACGCGAGCTAAGTTGCCTGAAGAAAATTAGTCCGCGTGGCACGCGGAGTTATGGGGTGAAAAAATAAGGGCTTTTTGGTACTTTTGCTCAGTTTCTTACAGGGTATAAAAGTTTCTTTTACCTTCATTATGAATTGGACACTGGAAAAAAGGCAAAAAGGAGGCTAGTGCTTTCGAGACTTCAAGGAGAGTTTTTCCTAAATTCTTCCTTACTTTTTGTAATTTAATTATTCATGAATTACATTGACATGATTATCATGAACATGAGTGGCTAATTCACCCATTCTAGGGTTGATTGAACCACTCCACTACTTATGTGTTATGAATATTTATTTCAATGAATGAAACTTGTGAATCCTTCCTATCTAAGTGTTTATGTTTTGATTGCTATTAATTGGAAGGGCCCCCAATTGATTGTTCCCATTATTCTTTTATGTCTAGGGATGGATTCATAGGTTTGGGTTAACCACTTAGCGATATTTCAATCTAAAACCAAGGTATTACTTAGGTTGTCAATAAGGTGATTTGTGACCATTGACCTTGATTGTGAACTAAACTTGTAGTCCTAGATATCTTTATTAATTAATTGGTAAATTGGTTAGTGAAAGTTACTACTATTACATGGGAGTGAATAGTTGTATACTTGGAGCAAGTGTTCAATAGGAAGAAAACCAAGATTGAATTTATTAAAAGAATTATTCTAACACATAGGTAGGGGTTGGGTAGATCAATCATAGAATTTTAAATCCTTGATTAATTATTCTATATTTTGTTGCTTACTTTAGTGTTAATTAGTTGTTACATTGAAACCACCATTCAATTACAAACCTTGGGAGTTAATTGGTTATATAAATTAGTTAGACTAACAACTAGATTTCGAGTGTTGCTTGTTGGATTCGACCTCGGGACTTTAGGTACCGAGCTATATTTGCTACGACCGCTTAGTCCTTTTTATAGGGCGTAGTTGGGCGTGATCAAATTTTTGCACCATTGCTGGGGAACACGGTGTTATTTTAGTTGTTAAAATAGCTAATTTTATTTCTCAATTGACTTCACTTTTGTCATCTTGAACTAACTCTTTGGAATTTGTGTATTTCAGGTGTATGCGTAAAACAAGATCTCAGTCTGCAGAGTTGAAACTATTTGACCCAGAGATTGAGAGGACATTCCACGCCTTGAAAAGGGCGAATACTGTTGGCAATACACTTAGAAAATCAGAAACCAAAGAAATTGAGATGGCTGAAGATTTGGCACTTAATGCTTTTGCTCAGCGTGTGGCTGGAAACTTGGCTTCTGCTATTCGGCTTCCGTAATTTGAAGCTGAGAGTTTTTACATCACCCAAACTATGGTCAGTCTGTTGTCCAACGCTGGACTTTTTGCGGGTAAATCCACTGACGATCCTCAGAAGCATTTGAAAAAGTTCATGAGGGTGTGTGAAACTCAGAAGGTTGCTCGAGTTCCGGCTGAGGTCGTGCGATTGATGTTATTCCCATTTTCTTTGACGGATGATGCTAGTGACTGGTTTGATTCTTTGCTAGTCAATTCTATCACTTCGTGGGATGAGTTGGTGATCAAGTTCATGAAGAAACTTTTCCCACCAAACAAAACTGCGAAGTTGGTCGATGAGATACTCATGTTTAGGCAGAACCCGCTAGAGACTTTTCCAGAAGCTTGGGAGAGGTTCAAGGGCTGCTTGCGAAAGTGTCCCCATCATGGAATTCCTGATCAGATGTTGGGACAAAGAATTTATATGGGTATGAGTGATCAAATCAAGGGCAATTTATATGCAGCAGCTGGAGGAGCATTCTTGAGTAAAATATTTACTGAAGCAAAAGCTTGTACTCGATACCATGGCTCAAAATTCAGGCTGGTTGACTAGAGATGCATCTGCTGGCTCAGGCCCAAAGGTTTTGGCTGCTGGAATTGATCATGGGGTTGAAGAGAAAATGTCAAGGCTGCAGACTACGCTGGATGTGGCTTTGAAACAATTTAATGAAAATATGCTAAAACCCGTTAACTAAGTGGACACACCCGATCCTGGTAATTTTGCTGACTCTGATTTATTGGGTTATACTGAAGATGCCAATTTTCTGAACTATGGGCAGAGGCAGCAATATAATCAGCAAGGTCCAGTTAGGCAAGCACAGCAGCCAGCTCCATACAACACTGCCAGACAACAGGGTCAGCCAGTTCCTTACCAGAGACAAGCAGCTTACAATAATCAGCAGCAAATGGTATTACCTACGCAGCAAGCTAATGACATAGCTGATATTAAGAGTATGGTGGAGTCTATGGTGGGAGTAAACAAGAAGTTTCAAGATCAAGTAACAGCCCATGACACTGTCATTAAGGGAATAGAGACTAAGTTGGGACAACTAGCCATTGCTTTAAACAATAGACCTCAGGCTGCCTTGCCAGGAGATACAGTGGTGAATCCAAAGGATGCAAATCCTAATCAATTGATGGTAGTTAGCTTGAGGAATGGTAGAGATTTAGATAAAGAGCAAGAATTGACTTAGGGAGTAGTGCCTAGTATGCCAATAGTTGACCCTGTAGAGGTTCCACCTAAAGTTGGTGACAAAGATGAAGCTGAAAAAGAGATTACACCTGACCCTGTGACTAAGCCGATTGAAAAGGTAAATGAAGAGGTAAGCGTAAAGCGTAAGACACCACCACCCCCTATCCCCAAAGGCTCGTAAAACAGCAAAAAGAGAGCCAGTACAAGAAATTCATTGATATGCTTAAACAACTACATGTTAACATTCCTTTACTTGAAGCAATTAGAGATGTACCTGGTTATGCTAAAATGATGAAAGATCTTTTGTCTTGAAAGTTTGATTTTCAGGATCTGGCTACGGTCACTCTGACTCACACTTGCAGTGCTGTGGTGACTAAGCCTGTGGCGCAAAAGCTGGCAGACCCAAGTAGTTTTACTATACCTTGCACGATTGGTAAGAACACTTTTGCTAGAGCCTTACTTGATTTAGGAGCTAGTATAAATTTGATGCCTCTATCTATCTATAAAAAGCTTGGAATTGGCAGAGCTAGACCTACCTCTATGAGTCTTCAATTAGCTGATAAGAGTGTTAAGAGACCTGCAGGGATTTTAGATGATGTTCTAGTACAAGCGGATAAATTTGTGTTCCCTGCAGACTTTTGTAATTCTTGATTGTGCAGTTGATGAGGATACCCCTATTATTTTAGGGAGGCCTTTCCTTGCTACAGGGAAGGCTATTATAGATTGTGAAGCTTCTGAGATGAAGATGAGGTTAAATGACGAGGAGGTGACCTTTAGTATTCAAAAATCCATAAGGAGACCTAGCGAGTTTGCTAATTGTTCCATGGCTAATGTCTTAGAGGTAGATGACCTTGAAGATGATGAGTCTTACTATCCTAAAGACTCACTAGAAGCTTGTATTATGAATATGGACATCCTTGATGGTGAGGAATGGGAGGAGACTATATTGGCCTTAGAAGGGCGAGGGTTTTGGCATAGAGAACCACGATTGAGCCACTAGATTTGGCTAATAGGATAACATCACCCGCAAAACCATCTATAGAGGAGCCCCCTCAGTTGGAGCTCAAACCATTGCCCGAGCACCTGAAATATGTTTTCCTGGGACCTAACTCTACTTTGCCTGTTATTATCTCATCTAGTTTGTCAGATGTGCAGGTAGAAAGATTAATGCAGGTTTTGAAGGAGTGCAAGCAGGCGATTGGATGGACTATTGCTGACATTAAGGGAATAAGCCCAGCTTTTTGCATGCACAGGATTCTGTTGGAGGAGGGTGCTAAACCTTCAATAGAGCATCAAAGAAGGCTAGTCCCAAACATGAAAGAGGTAGTCAAGAAAGAAATAATAAAGTGGCTGGAGGCAGGTATTATCTTTGCAATTTCTGATAGTCAATGGGTAAGTCCAGTCCAGTGTGTGCCGAAGAAAGGTAGGATGACTGTGGTTAAAAATGAGAATAATGATCTAATCCCCACTAAAACTTTAACTGGCTGGCGAATTTGTATGGACTATAGGAAGTTGAATAAAGCCACTGAGAGAGATCACTTCCCTCTTCCCTTTATTGATCAGATGCTTGACAGATTGGTAAGGAGGTCCCACTTTTGTTTCTTAGATGGTTATTCAGGGTATAATCAGATTCATATTGCCCCTGAGGACCAAGAGAAAACTACCTTCACATGTTCCTATGGCACCTTTGCTTTTCGAAGGATGCCCTTTGGTTTATGTAATGCGCCTGCCACCTTTCAAAGGTGTATGATGGCTATCTTTACGGACATGGTGGAGGATATTATGGAAGTATTTATGGATGACTTCTCTGTGGTAGGTAACTCTTTTGATGAATGTCTGATTAATTTAGAGAGAGTGTTGAAAAGGTGTATTGAAACTAACCTTGTGCTGAATTGGGAGAAGTGCCACTTTATGGTGCAAGAGGGGATAGTCTTAGGACACCAAGTGTCAAGTAGGGGGATTGAGGTTGACAAAGCCAAAGTATAGGTGATTAAAGATTTGCCTGAGCCCACTTCAGTGAGGGCAATTCGTAGCTTTTTAGGCCATGCTGGTTTCTATAGGAGGTTCATTAAGGACTTCTCTAAGATCTCTCATCCCTTGTGTAAATTGCTTGAAAATGATCACCCCTTTGTTTTTTCTGATGAGTGCAGGTTAGCTTTCAAGTAGCTAAAGGAGAGGTTTGTGTCAGGACCAATCATTGTAGCACCTAATTGGGATGAGCCATTTGAGCTGATGTGTGACGCAAGTGACTATGTTGTGGGTGCAGTGCTTGGGCAAAGGAAGGATAAAATAATGCACCCAGTCTACTATGCTAGTCGCACACTGAATGGAGTACAATTGAATTACACAACTACGGAGAAGGAGATGCTAGTTGTAGTATTCGCCTTTGACAAGTTTTGTTCCTACCTACTTGGCTCAAAGGTGGTGGTGTACACAGACCATGGTGCAATTCGGTATCTATTTGAGAAAAAAGACTCCAAGCCCCATTTGATATGGTGGGTGTTGCTATTACAAGAATTCGATCTGGAGATCCGTGATCGTAAAGGTACTGAGAACCAGGTTGCAGACCATCTTTCTAGACTTGAAGGAGCTGAGAAGCGAGTTGAGGAAGGTGAGATTTGGGAAAATTTTCTAGATGAGCAGTTATTGGCTACTACACTAGAAGAAATTCCATGGTATGCTGATATTGCAAACTATCTGGTTAGTGAAATAATTCCTCACGATTTTGACTCTGCAAAAAAGAAAAGGTTTTTGTACGAATGTAAATCTTATTTTTGGGATGAACATTATTTGTTTAAGATATGTGTTGATAATATGATGCAGAAATGTGTCACCGAGATAGAACAATCCTCTATTTTGCAGGCATGTCATTCTTCACCTTATGGTGGACATTTTGGAGGGACCCGGACAGCTGCTAAGGTGTTGGAAGCAGGTTTCTTTTGGCCTACATTGTTCAAGGACGCTAATATTTGGGTCCGGGCTTGTGATGAGTGCCAGAGGGCTGGAAACATCTCCCGTCGTCATGAGATTCCTATGAAACCAATCTTGGAGGTTGAGGTATTTGACGTGTGGGGGATAGATTTTATGGGTCCATTTGTTAGCTCCTATGGGAACAAGTACATACTTGTGGCAGTAGATTACGTCTCCAAGTGGGTCGAGGCTGTTGCTCTTCCCACTAGTGATGCCAAGGGAGTTACTCAATTCCTTAAAAGGAGCATCTTTTCTAAATTTGGTACTCCTCGGGCTATCATTAGTGATGGGGAAAGTCATTTTTGCAACCAAGTGTTCAAGAGGTTACTGGAAAAGTATGGTGATCATCATAGAGTTGCCACACCTTACCACCCGCAGACCAGCGGGCAAGTTGAGGTCTCAAATAGAGAGATTAAAAGTGTGCTTCAAAACACTGTAAATGCTACCAGGACTGATTGGGAAAGGAAGCTGGATGACGCTTTATGGGCTTATAGGACTGCTTACAAGACACCTATAGGGATGACTCCTTACAAGATGGTGTTTGGGAAGGCATGTCATTTGCCTGTAGAATTAGAGCATAGAGCTTTGTGGACTCTTAGGAGAGTAAATCTGAATTATGACTCTGCAGCTTCTAGCAGGATCAACGAGCTGCACGAACTTAAGGAGAGACGTTTTAACGCTTATGAGAGTGCGAGACTATACAAGGAGAGGATGAAAAACTTGCATGACAAGAGGATAATAAATAAGAGCTTTGAGCCGGGTGAACATGTATTGCTTTATAATTCTAGACTTCGTTTGTTCCCTGGTAAGCTTAAGTCGAGGTGGTCTGGACCATTTAAAGTTGTGCAAGTGGCACCTCATGGAGCTGTGGAAGTGGAGAGTGAGGATGGTTCAAGACGATTTAAGGTAAATGTTAAAAGGTTGAAAAGTTACTATGGAATGGAAGAAGAGGTCAAGGTGATCTCTGTCTTGTAATTTTATGAGTGATGGAAGCTTACATAATGTCGTGCCACGACTATAAATAAGGCGCTTCTTGGGAGGCAACCCGTGTTTTTAATTGTAAACAAAAAAAAAAATACAATAAGAGTCGTGCCACGACATTAAATAAGGCGCTGCGTGGGAGGCAACCCACGATTTTAGTTAGTATTTATCGTTTTACTAATTTTTATTTTAATTGTAGGGTATTAATGTTTGATCGAGTTTTGTAGGATCAATTGACAGTTGCAAAGTTCGTGGAACATGCGAAGTGAATCAAGATGAGCAAGTTGAAAAATGGTATGAAACAAGGTGACTAATTGTGAAGGGCTCGTGGCACGCTAGGACCACGCGGGATATTTGGCCTAAGGAGCATTTAAGTCTCGTGCCACGAGACTAGCACGAAAAATTTTTGTGGGTGAGCTTAAAAAAATACAGCGCATGGAGGCTCACAAACGAGGCCACTACACGAATTTATAAAAGCCAGGTAAGTAATTTTAATCTAAAACAAAGAAAAACAAAAATAAAACAAAAAGAACAAACACAACACATGTTCCCTCCCTTCAGTTCACACACCGATTCCCCTCCCCTGAAACCTTCACCCCAATCGCCACCATCACTTTAGCAGCAGCCCGCCACCACCGCCGATGGCTTCCAGGTAATCTCTCATATACCTTCTCGTTTTCTCTTCCTCTCCCGTCGTCTCTCACCCCTGTTTCCCATCTCCCCTCTCCCCCGCCACTCCCCACCTCTGTTCGCCATCTCCCTCACACCGCTGCCCTGTTCTCGTCACCCCCACCCCTGTTCCCGTCGATCCATTCTGATCCTAGGGTTCCGCCAGTGCAGTTGGACCCTAGTTGCTGTCCCCTTTGCTCTTGCTATAGTTTGGTATGTGATTAAAATTTTGGTATGTACTTACAAGTAAGGTTGTGAAATACAGTCTTTGTAGCTTGATTATTGCACTTTTATATTGTTTCTATACTTGTGATTTCTTGGCATAAAGTTGATCAGATTCATGACTGGTTCTATATTGCCATATACCTATTGTGTGTCGCATTGTTTATGAGGTATTTTTGCTTTGTTGTACGACTGTTGTTGGGTTTATTAACAAGTGAGGGCGAGTTGATTTAGTTCTTGGGATTGCATATTTGTGTATAATGGTTTCTTGACACCATGATTTGAATTGCTTTTTTTTTTGGTTTGCTAAGCATGCGAGCGAGTATGTATGTGACTCAATGCTAGCATTTCGACTGTGTGTAAGTTTTTTGATGGTGAATTATGAGGCGCTGAATGGCCTGGTTGTTTTATGTATAATATGATGCTTTTATTGGGATAAAATTGTTAGGGATCTCATTGATGCGTTGAATCAAGGCGGGGAAGTCTGATTACCCGTCCACTTTTTGTGTTATTGGAATGATTTCGAAGTGTCACTTGTTGTGTTACTCGATGTTGTGCAAGTAGTTAGTTGATTCAACGGCTCTTTGTCACAGTGTTTCATATCTTAATTGATCTTTGTGTGTTGCTACACTAAAGTTTTGAATTTCTAGGGTTGTTCTGCTTTCTTACTTGGTTGTTTTATCTTTAGTTCCAGGAGTTGAATACAATGGGCCGTGTAAGAAAGATTAATAGGACAACGCAGATACAACCTGGAAAGGAAGTTGATTCAGAGCAACAACCTGCAGCCAAGCAACGCAAGACAGTTTCTCACACTGTTTGGCGTGATGATCGAGCCAAAGAAGATTACAAAGAGATTTGTGGTAAGACGTTTCTGAGTGAATCACCTATTGACACTGATATGTGTAGGAGAAAGTTTCCAGATGTGTTGGAGGAAATTCAGAGGAGACAGTGGGATGTGTTGCTAACTGGGTTATGCAAAGCCAACATATGTTGGGTTCGTGAGCTGCTGGCCAATTGGAGGATGGATGTTGATAATGTGGTAAATGTTCGTGGCAAAATGGTTGACATATCTCCTAACAAGCTGAATGAGTTCCTGGAGCTCCCACAGGTTGATAGAGCTGCACTATAGGCTATTGAGAATGCACCAGATATTAATGATATCAGACGTGTGATATGTGATGATAATCCAAAGGAAAAGTGGAAGGCGAGTTTAGGGTCTCCCCACAACACCTTAGCTTTCAAATATTTCTCTAAGAAAGCACGAGTGTATCTGAGATTTATTTGCTTGCGTTTGATTGCCTGTGAACACATGACAGACATACGGTTTGAGAGGGTTATTTCCACCTATGTATTGATGAAAAAGATTGATATTAATATGGGCTATTTGATGTTTCGAGAGTTGCAGCGCACTCGAGAAAATATGCAGTGGTGCTTGTCCTTTCCTAACACTTTGACCAAATATATGCGGTCATTGAAGGTTGTGGTTGATGACGGAGATGAAAAGGAGCAAGAAATTCCAAAGGAAGTCGATATCACAAATGTCAAGAGCCTGAGCTTGATATGAAGATGAAGGGCGTGGATCTCACTCCTCTTATGACTGAGTTGCCTTATTGACACGACCCAAAATCCGGCTAGGCCATGCGGGCACCCGACATTCTCCCCTAGACCCGTCGGGCGAACCCTTACCAATTAAATTAGGAAAATAAATATAATTCAATTCATAAATAAGAACAAGACTTAAAAAAAATACAGACATACTGATACCTCTAAGCTGTACAAAAGAACTTACAGCTGACTACCCAACATACTAGGTTTAGGGCTATCCAGACTAGACATCTAGGAGTACAGAAGAGGACAGATACCTCCTGAAGGGAGAAAAATGCAACTGAAATAATAAACATAAAACTGGTGGCCATCCGGAATAAATGCTGGCTAACCCTGACAGCTGAAGCCGTTTTCGCTCCTTCACAACGTGGCGAACCAAATCCTGGAGCGAACCTGCCGAAACGAAATAGATAGACAAAAACAAACAACAAACAAGGGTGAGTCAAAAGGACTTAATAAGTGGGGCAGACTAGCCATCTCAAAGAATTGGATAGCTAGCCAGGGAGAAAAGAAACAGATAGACCAAATTCCTCTTATTTAAATTATAAAAAGGCAGAGCCAGATAACAACCGGAAACACGTAAGAAACTTATAAACTCAACCAAGGATGCGACCCAGAAACATATCAACAAATAAGCAATGCACGTAGAAGCAGAACAGTAGTTATGTACCACAAGTCTACACAAAGGTATGAAATGAAATGAAATATGATTCAAAGGGTCACATGTAACAAATGAATGGAGCGGAATCCTCCTGCTCCGAGGGCGGAATCCTCCTGCCCTCAATATGGTGCAATAGAGCGAAATCCTGCTGCTCCGAGGGTGGAATCCTCCTACCCTCAATATGATACAATGGAGCGGAATCCTCCTGCTCCGAGGGCGGAATCCTCCTACCTTCAATATGATGCAATGGAGCGGAATCTTCCTGCTCCGAGGGCGGAATCCTCCTACCCTCAATATGATGTAATGGAGCGGAATCCTCCTGCTCCGAGGGCGGAATCCTCCTACCCTCAATATGATATAAACCAGAGGCGGAATACTCCTGCACTCTCCTGGGGCGAAATACTCCTGCACCCGATATGATATGCAATGTAGTGCATATGAATGCAATATGATGCAATAATAACCCTTCACCGGCGCGGAACTCTCATCGACAGCCGGGAAGTAGATGCCAACTCACAACCAGAGTACCATGCTCCGATCCTCAATGCAATACCAACAATAGGACATAACATATAATATATAATGTAAATCCAAAGCTAAGGTGTAATGAGTACCCCTATCGGCAGCTACACACATAAGGAACATGTGGTAGAAAATCCACGAGGCCAGGTGCCTCCAAAGAAATGGATATAAACACTCACCTTGTTACAAAGTTAGCACCGCCACTCAATAACCGCTTTGTCCTTTGGATTCATTACCAAACGATCCCACTGTGTTCAATAAGCAGAAAAATATATCACATAAGGCTAACGGCTTCATTCCTTACGTCTTAGGGCAATCCAGTCAGGAATCTAATGCCCTATTCGCATACGCAATACGCAGGCCAGGCCTTTGTACAGGGTTTAAGGTCACATAACCAAACCCTAAATAAATTACATTTATATGTTGCCATAACTCATTGAGTACGAATATATAATCAATTCTATTATCGGGGTCCAATTGACCCTTTAAACTATTAATTGAACTTATTAAAACGATGTCTAATATCCCAATTTTTACTGTTAAAATATATTCAAACACATGTAATAAACTCAAATAATGCATGAAGATCATTACCTGAATATTTTGGAATGAAAATTCTATCTTTTCTCCGGCTCTTTTCTCATTTTCGGGCCTTTTTTCGCCTGCGTTATGTCTTGTTCTTCCTTTCTGCGTTTTCGCTTTTATGTTTTGTGTACGTATGTTTCTGTTCATCACTTATAGAAAGGCTTGGAAAAAATTCTACCGCCTCTTATCTTTCATTTTATCTTTTCTTTTATTTTTGTCTTTTTCTCTTTTTCTTTTCTTTTATTTTCTTTTTGCGACGAAAATTAAAATGGTACCCTGCGATATTTGAAATAATTCTACCTTTTGCATACAAGTTATACAAAATATATGTAACACACTTGCTAAGACGAATCTCAAATCGGACTCCCGAAAATTTATTGGAAAGAAGTCAAATTATTTAACTTTCGGCATTTTAGCGGAAACTAGCCGAACAACCTCGAAATTCACTTTCGAAAGTTCAAAAAAGTCACAAATAATCATACCAACCTAACGGCGCTTTTGGATTTCGAATCGGAGCTCATTCGCCAAAACCGAGCTCGAAAATCTCTTTTTAATATTTATCGACAATAAAAACTGAAATCTTCTTCCGATGCCTACCAAACGAAGTCTGATTTAGCTCAAATTTTACAGACAAGTCCTAATGGACCTTACGAAGATATTAAAATTATTGGCACGCCAATCGGAGTCCTAACTTCCAAAACGACTGACCGAGGTCGTTTCACTTATACTGCTGATGAGCGCTTGCTAGTTGGCTTTCCGCCTGAGGTTGCGCTACCTGCTGTTTCTACTATGGTTACACCATCCTAGGTAGTTTCTACTCTTTTTTCTACCCATGTGGATGTTTCGAGAGCTGCTGCCACCTCTGCTGGTGGGCCTGCTGACACTGCAGTAGGTGCTGTGACTACTTCTGATGTTGTTCCTGGTGCACGTCCTAATGCGAGCGCCAGCTGTTCGACTACTACTGCTTGACAGGGAGTACCACCACCCTACTTGTTAAATATATTTTTTGTTATAGTGCAGTGAGGACACTGTCTACTCTTAAGTGTGGGGTGGGAGTTTATTGTGTGGTACTTATTTATTTTAGGATGTTTTCATACTTTCTTGTCACTTGACAGTTTTTGATTTATTTCTTGCTTTCTAGTTTTTGTTGGGTTTATAATATCCTAAATATTCTTGGCCTGTAATAGAATAGTATTATAAATATTTAGTAGTTTATTAATATTAAAATTAATTTTTACCTTAGTTATTTCTTAGTATATCAATAATCTCTTTGGGTTTTCTTAGCCTTGGTTATTTCCCATTGAGTTATTTATGCTGAATCAGGCAGTCTGTGGGTTAGATAATAAAAAAAGCATAATATATATATATATATATATATATATATATATATATATATATATATATATATATAAAATGCCTAAGAGCTCAGAAGGATGAAAATTGGAGAGTAGGCAGTAAAAGAGGGAAGTGAGGAATTCGGAATGCAACACTTATCTAGAACTACCTACATATTTTTTAACATCCTTTTTGAGTTCATAGTAAGGTATTGCGAGGTGAAACTGAATTGATCTTTGAGTTCCATGTACAGTGTGTGGTGAGTTTATTTGTATACTTCTCATTGTTTCATGATAAGTCTAGAACTTGCCCTGCTTGTTGTTTGAGGCGAAATCCTAGGTAGTCTTGATCTGAAGAATGAAAGTAGGCCTTCTTTGGCCCGCCAGTTCCCAAATTAGCCTATCTAATAAATATATTTCGTTGAGTCCCCAATTTGAGCCTATTGACCTTTTCTTTGGTAACCTGAATTACAAGCCCTATCCATTTTTCTATTTACCTCTCTTGTTACCCATCTTCCCCTTAACTACTTTAGGTTGTGTGTTTGGAAAGATGGTGGGTTATTAATAAGAGTTGTTGTATACCTGGGAAGAAAGTTGCAAAAGAATGAATGAATGAAATACTTGATATTCTCTTCGTATAGAAAGATGTGAAAATAAAAAAAAAAAAGAAATAAAGGATGGGGGCAATGTTCCCATGATCGGTTAAGGGTGATAAAAGCCTCGAGTATGAACACGCCAAAGGCATCCTAGTGAGGTTGATGTGTCTCATTGAACTCTTAGGTCCCCAATCATCCAAGTGTTGAAAAAAATCACAGCAAAAATAAAAGAAAAGGAAGAGAATGAGTTGATGAATAAACGAGGAGAAAGGTGAGGAAAAATTAGTAGTAAGTGATGTTTAAAGTGTTGAGGGGAAAAATTAGTCACTATATAACCAAAAGTGCACCACACCTTACCCCAAGCACCCATTACAAGCTATGAAAAAGCCCTACTTGACTTTTGATTGAGACTCCTACATTAGTGGATAACGACAAAGTGGGCAAGCCTATGGTACTTTTCTGTGGGACATGAGAAATTTCTTTCTGAGTGTGAGAGTGTTTGATATTTGATATGCCACAATTTCTCTTGAAATCATATGTTGTATGTTTGGTGCCATCTTCTTTCTGTGAGGTACATTGGAACTTGAGTGGTCTATAGGTCTCTACTTTCAATACTTGACTATGACCAAAAGAAAGGGTGTTTGAATTTTATGGGTGAGTTTTGCTAAGTTTTTGTCACTAGTCCTTATCTAATCTTGATGTCTTGCCCGCATTTTGTGTATTCTTCTTCTTTGCTCGAGGACGAGCAAAAGTCTAAGTGTGGGGTTGTAATATTTGGCTATTTCACCTATATTTTAAGGGTAGATTTACCATGTTATGATAGTACACCTAAGAGTTTATATGCAAAATTCTCAAGAGTTGATACAAATTGAGTTGTTTGGTGTTGTAGGATTTGAACATGGTGAATGGATCAAGAAAGTGCTATGTTTGGAGGAGTTAAAATCTCAAATAGTCACTCAACTTTGGCAAATTAACCACCAAAGTCACTTTACTTGGTTGGTCCTAAAAAAGTCACTCAACTTAGGGAAAATATCTCCAAAAGTAATTCTGGCTAGTTTTTGCACCGTCATCCACCGAAAATCTGACGTGGCTTTTTAAAATACTTTTATATACTCGTAAGTCTCACTTTCTTTACCATGTAGGACTTTTTTTTAATTATAGTTACTAGTTTTCTGGCACGTGCATTGCATGTGTATTCCTAATAATTATTACAAAAATTATAAATATCTTGTAATAAGCGTATATAGTAGCTCGTAAATTAAAGAAAAATATATAAATTCGAAGTACTGATATATCAAATTCTTTTCGATCGACATTTTTTTTACGCAATACATAATCATACTAAAAAATACTTTTATACGAAGGCCAGTAATTAATATTTGGACGATTTTAATCATGCAAATTTTATAATATATCAAGTACGAAGGCCAAATAATAGTTTGCTATACTCGTAATTCCTAATGCATAATAAGAATTTGTCATTAGCACAAAAGAAAAAGAAAAGAAAAGGTACTAATATCAAGCTGAATACTTGATATATTATAAAATTTGCATGATTAAAATCGTTCAAAGATTAATTACTGGCCTTCGTATAATAGACAAGTTTTATATTATATCAAGTATTCAGGATTCAGCTTGATATCAATACTTTTCTTGATATTCATGCTAATGTCAAACTGTTATTATGCATTAGAAATTAGAAGTATGGCAAACAATTATTTGGCCTTCGTACTTGATGTATTATACAATTTGCATTATTAAAATCATTCAAAAATTTATTACTGGCCTTCGTACAAAAGTAATGTTTAGTATGATTATGTATTGCATAAATAAAAAATGTCGATCGAAAAGAATTCGATATATCAGTACTTTGAATTTATATATTTTTCTTTTATTTATGAGCTACTATACACGCTTATTACAAGATATTTATAATTTTTGTAATAATTATTACGAATACACATGCAATGCACGTGCCAGAAAACTAGTAACTATACATGGCAAAGAAAGTGTGACCTACGGGTATATAAAAATATTTTAAGAAGCCACGTCAGATTTTCGGTGGGTGACGGTGCAAAAAATGGCCAGAATTACTTTTGGAGATATTTTCCCTAATTTGAGTGACCTTTTTAGGACCTACCAAAATAAAGTGACTTTGGTGGTTAATTTGCCAAAGTTGAGTGACCATTTGAGATTTTAACTCAGCTTTGGAGCTAAAAGTGAAGATGTTGAATAGTTCAAGTGATCCGTGTGCCACACGAGTGACACGGGAAGAAATAGAGTCTTTGCTTAGGAATGGAATAAAAATTTCAGCGCATTTAGGCCAAATACGCGAGCGCCACGCGAGCTGAGTTGCCTAAAGAAAATTAGTCCGCGTGGCACGCGGGTGCCACACAAAGTACAGAGTTATGGGGCAAAAAAATAAGGGCTTTTTGGTACTTTTGCTCAGTTTCTTACAGGGTGTAAAAGCTTCTTTTGCCTCCATTATGAATTGGACACTAGAAAAAAGGCAAAAAGGAGGCTAGAGCTTTGGAGACTTCAAGAACAGAGTTTTTCCTAAATTCTTCCTTACTTTTTATAATTTAATTATTCATGTAATTTCATGAATTACATTGATATGATTATCATGAATATGAGTGGCTAATTCACCCATTCTATGATTGATTGAACCACTCCAATACTTATGTGTTATGAATATTTATTTCATTGAATGAAACTTGTGAATCCTTCCTATCTAAGTGTTTATGTTTTGATTGCTATTAATTGGAAGGGTTCCCAATTGATTGTTCCCATTATTCTTGTGTGTCTAGGGATAGATTCATAGGTTTGGGTTAAACACTTAGCGATATTTCAACCTAAAATCAAGGTATTACTTAGGTTGTCAATAAGGTGATTTGTGACCATTGACCCTGATTATGAACTAAACTTATAGTCCTAGATATCTTCATTAATTAATTGGTAAATTGGTTAGTGAAAGTTAGTACTATTACATGGGAGTGAATAGTTGTATAATTGGAGCAAGTGTTCAATAGGAAGAAAACAAAGATTGATTTTGTTAAAAGAATTATTCTAACACATAGGTAGGAGTTGGGTAGATCAATCCTAGGCTTTTAAATCCTTGATTAGTTATTCTATATTTTGTTGCTTACTTTAGTGTTAATTAGTTGTTACATTGAAACCACCATTCAATTACAAACCTTGGGAGTTAATTGGTTAGATAAATTAATTAGACTAACAATTAGATTTCGAATGTTCCTTGAGGGATTCGACCTCAGGACTTTAAGAACCGAGCTATATTTGCTGCGACCGCTTAGTCCCTTTTATAGGGCGTAGTTGGGCATGATCAGTCAGCAACATCCTTTGAGAGTTGCTTGGAGGCAACTGAAATTATTTGCTGTCGAGAGACAACTTTGTCTTGTTTGTTTTCCTCTGGTGGAGGAAAGGCTGGACGTTCTTCCTTCTTTTTTCTGGGCATTTTATTTTCCCTGCAAGAATTCTCCAGTGAGAAAATCCGGAATAGAGTTTGAGCTCTCAAATTCTATATCAAAATCAAAAATAGATAAAATAGCTTTCCATCTGGCAAATATATGTTTTGAGGCAAGGTTTTGTACATCTTTTTGTAAAACAGATTTTGCAACTTTGCAATCAAATCATAAAAGGAATTTTTGGTTTAGTAAATCAGCTTAAAATTTGGAAATGCATTAAACAATTGCTAACATTTCCTTTTTAACTGTAGGATAATTTTGTTGAGCATTATTCCAATGATTAGATGCAAATGCAATGATATGTTCTTTGCCATCTTTCTTTTATTTTAGTATGCCACCATAACTAATGTCTGATGCATTTGTTTCAACAATTTTGAATGCAGAAGGATAAAGGAGAGATAAACAAGGAAGATGTTTAACTTTTAATTTTATTTGTTTGACAACGTTGGTATGAACATTAGTCCATGGAGGAGGAGCCTTTTTCAATCTATTATGGAGAGGTTTTAACAGATTGCTAATACCCGGAATAAAATCAGATACATAATTAATACAACTTAAAAATCTTTGGAGCTGGGTTTTATCTAAGATTTGATCAGGGAACTTATCAGCAAACTGATTTGATTTTTGGATAGGGACAATAGTTCCTTGTTGGATATTGTGACCTAATAATCGCATATTTATTTGAAAAAGACTATATTTGGTTTTTGAAAGAACTAAGCCAATTTCCTTATTAAAGAAGATTCATAAATGTTTAAAATGTTGATAGATGCTAGTGGAAAATACTAAGACATCATCAATGTAAACGAAAATAAATTTTGAAAAAGGATTAAAAACGTGATTCACGATTCTTTGAAATTCTGAAGGAGCATTGTTTAATCCAAATGGTATTATATTCCATTCGTATTGCGTCATGACCCAAAATCCTATAGGCCGTACGGGCACCCAAACCGAACTCATTGGGCGAACCCCTCTTGAGCAACACTTGACTTGCATATGAAATAACCAAATAAAAGAAATTATGAAAAGAATAGCGGAGTATGATATATAACCCAAATACACAACTAGGATCTTTGCAACCATGTTCTAAGTCCTCCCATGAATCATGAACATCTAAGGAGTCAATAAGGTTATACATCTCCGAATATAAAGAAATACAATCATTAATATTAACATAAAAATAATAAGGAAAGATGTCACCATAGGACAAAAGTGGTTCACCGTTAGATTAAAGGACGAGCAACTCTGTTTACCATAATACTTAGTAGAACTCGATATCAAATCTGCCGAATATAAAACAATACGAGAAAAAAAATAAAGAAAGTGGGTGAGTCAAAAGGACTCAGTAAGTGGGGACAGGGCTCCAAGTAGATGAAACGACCTCGGTCAGTCGTTTCGGAAGTTAGGACTCCGATTGGCGTGCTGATAAATTTAAAATATTTGTAATGTCCATTAGGACCTGTCTGTAAAATTTGAGCTAATCCAGACCTCGTTTGGTAGGCATCAGAAGAAGGTTTCAGTTTTTATTGGCAATAAATATTAAAAAGAGATTTTCGAGCTCGGTTTTGCCGAAGGAGCTCCGATTCAAAATCCGAAAGCGCCGTTAGGTTCGTATGATTATTTGTGATTTTTGTAAACTTTCGAAAATGAATTTCGATGTTGTTCGGCTAGTTTCCGCTAAAATGCCGAAAGTTAAATAATTTGACTTTTTCTATTAAAATTCGCATCTTGAGTTTTGGGAGTCCAATTTGAGATCCGCCTTCGCGAATATGTTACATATATTTTTTATAATTTGTATGCAAAAGTTGGAATTATTTTAAATATTGTAGGGTACCGTTTTAATTTTCGTTAACAAAAGAAAATAAGATAAAAGAAAACAAAAAAAAAATAATAGAAAAGGACAAAATAAAAAGGTTAGGCGGTTTAGCATATATGCGTAAGTGCATATATGCTACTCTTATTGCAGAAGCAGTAACAACGATTTCAGAGCAGAGAAAAACAAAATGGCGCAGAAGTGAAAAAAATGCCAGAAAATAAGAAAAGAGCCCGGAGAAAAGTAGAATTTTCAGTCTGAAACATTCAGGTAATGATCCTAATATATTATTTGAGTTTATTACGTGTGTTTGAATATATTTTTACGGTAAAAATAGGGATCTTAGACATCGCCCTAATGACGTAAATTGAAAGTTTAAAGGGTCAAATGGACCCCGATAATGAAATTGATTATATATTCGTACTCAGTAAGTTATGGGCAACATATAAATGTAATTTATTTAGGGTTTGGTCATGTGACCCTAAACCCTGTATATACGCCTGGCCTGCGTATTGCGTATGCGAATAGAGTATCAGGTTCCTACCTGGATTGCCCTAAGACGTGAGGAATGAAGCCTTTAGCCTAATGTGATATATTTTTCTGCTTATTGATCACAGTGGGATCGTTTGGCAATGAATTCAAAAAATAACGCGGTTGTTGGTCGCAATGCTAACTTTTGAGAGAGGTAAGTGTTTATATCCATTTCTTTGGAGGCCCTTGGCCTCGTGGATTTTCTACCACGTGTTTCCTTACGTGTGTAGCTGCCGATAGGCGTACTCATTACGCCTTAGCTTTGAATTTACATTGTATATTATATGTTATGCCCTGTAGTTGGTATTGCATTGAACATATGAGCATTGCACTCTGGTTTTGAGCATTGCATATACTTCCCGGTTGGCGATGAGAGTCCCGCACCGGCGAAGGGTCATTATTGCATATACTTCCCGGTTGGCGATGAGAGTCCCGCACCGGCGAAGGGTCATTATTGCATATACTTCCCGGTTGGCGATGAGAGTCCCGCACCGGTGAAGGGTCATCATTACATATACTTCCCGGTAATTGATGAGAGTCCCGAGCCGGTGAAGGGTCATTATTGCATATATCTCCTGGTAGACGATGAGAGTCCCGCGCCGGAGATAGGTTTCAGGTATATGTGACTGCATTGCATCGTACAGCATTCATCCCATCTCATTGCACCGCATACTGACTATTGTGTGTACTGTGTTGTGTTTTATGTATGCGGTATGTATACTATATTGTGGACATATCTAAGTTTACCTATATATTTCTGGCTCGTATTCTGGATTGCGGGGATCGGGTTGCACGCCGCAACGGTATAAATATATGGATCAGGTTGCACACCGCTACAGTATAAATATATGAATTGGGTTGCGCGTCGCAACGGTATAAATGTATGGATCGGGTTGCACGTCGCGACGGTATAAATATATGGATTGGGTTGCACGCCGCAATAGGATGAATATATGGATCGGGTTGCACGCCGCAACAGGATGTATTTCTGATTGCTGATGTGTTCGGGATACCTAGATATTTTGGTTATCTTACGTTCCTGGTTGTTGATGAGTTTATGGTTTCATACATGTGTTCGGTTGTTATTTGGCTCTGCCTTTTTATAATTTAAATAAGAGAAATTTGGTTTATCTATTTCTTCTCCCTGGCTAGCTGTCCTATTCTTTGAGGTGGCTAGTCTGCCCCACTTATTGAGTCCTTTTGACTCACCCTTGTTTGTTGTTTGTTTCTTGTCTATCTACTTCGTTTCGGCAGGTTCGCTCCAGGATTGAGTTCGCCACGTTGTGAAGGAGCGAAGATGACTTCAGCTGTCAGGGTGAGCCAGCTTTTATTCCGAATGGCCACCAGTTTATTGGTTATTATTTCAGTTGCATTTTGCTCCCTTCAGGAGGTATTTGTCTTCTTTTGTACTCTTAAATGTCTAGTCTGGATAACCCTAAACCTAGTATATTGGGTAGTCAGCTGTAATTTCTTTTGTACAGCTTAGAGGTATCAGTATGTCTGTGTTTTTTTTAAGTCTTGTTCTTATTTATGAATTGAATCATATTTATTTTCCTTATTTAATTGGTAAGGGTTCGCCCGACGGGTCTAGGGGAGGATGTCGGGTGCCCGCACGGCCTAGCCGGATTCCGGGTCGTGTCAGTTGGTATCAGAGCCATGTTTAGAGTCTATCCAGACTAAGACAGTGTCTAGTAGAGTCTCGCTGATGGGTATGTAGACGTCCGTACTTATCTACGAGGGGCTATGATGGCATTTAGGAAGTTTCACTTCCTTCTTGTCTGATCGTGCGTCAGTCTAGGATACAAAAGTATTTTCGTTAATTCCTTCATGGTAATTGTGAAACCCTCGTGCGATAAATCAGCAAATGGTATGAGTTAAGGACGAAGCAGTCTGGCCTGGGGTTAGCACTGACGAAGCCCCGAGAGTTTTTGACCGTGCTTACGATCTAGTTACGGATGTACGAGCTTGCGATGGGCAAGGGAGCAGGGCCTTGTGGTTCCCTTGGCTCTCTATGATGCTTTTACGAGAATTTTGGCGACGCAGATACCGTAAGAACCTATTATTCGCAGGGCACCCTATCAGGTTGCCGCATGTGCAGACGTTCGATCTCAGGGAGCTCCTTTTCCGGTTCTTGATATTGCTGCAGTAAATTATATTCCGGAGGTAGTATGTGTTGTACCTCTAATTGTTCTGGCTGGTTAGCCAGCCGAAGTAACGGTTCGGTCCGAGTGCCTAAAGAGGTTCCATTATTTTATGCGGTTGAACCTTCCGATATTCTTCAGCAATGCATCAGATAAACCCCGTGATTCTTTTTAAAAAAAAAATAAAATGATGGCAGCATATTATTCAGGCTCTTGATCATATCGAGCGGTATGGAGTTGATTATTCTTCTTTCCAGTTCCAGGGTCCAGCCTTGAATTGGTTGGCCTCTCTCTTATTAGCTAACTTGGTTCGGTTTTTCTTCTAGATTCGTGGAAAAATTCCTTTCGAGTAGCAAGCGAAATGGAGAGTGTTGCCAGTTTGAGTGGATTGGACAGGGTAGCCTGTCGGTTAGCCGGTTGGTGTTTCAAAATATGAGATTGAATTCTATAGAATGGCTGGATATGCATCAGAACTAGTTCATGAGCCTTTCGAGAGATTCAAAGACTTATTGATGACATTTCTTTTTCCTTGAGATCCCAGATGGCTCGAGAGATTGAGGTCGGGATTTCATTTGATATTGTTGTTGATATTGCTCGAAGGTTCGAGGCATACCATAAGTTAGAGCGGGAAGAGTTAGAGCGGGAAAGTAAGAGATCCCATGGCCCTGGTGGGTAACCATGGTACCTCATTTGGAGGTAAAAGTTTTGATTATTTTTTGAAGTCACCTTCCAAGTTATCTCAGCTTGTGTCATGTAATTCTTAGAGTGCGCCAGTAGTGTGTCAAGATCAGAATCAGTTTTACTCTTTATAGCTATCAACATTCTGTCCAGCTTCCATTTTCAATGAAAATGTGTTATCATTGTGGTGAGTCTGGTTATCCTTTGAGTAGTTTTCCCTTACTCCGGCAAGTAGGCAGTCGTTCTTTCTCCTGTCATCAGGCACCTGCACAGTCGCAGGGAATTTCATTTAGATCTCAATCAACCAGAGAAATGCCACCATCCAGTAGAGGTCGAGAGCATGATGGCAGTGGTTCTCCAGAAAGTGCTTGTCAGGGTAGTGGCTCAGCACAGCTGCAGAGGCAGTTCTATGAACTGCCAGTCTGGCAGGATGCAGAGGTATCCGATATAATAGACCCCGGGATTTCTTCTTCCCTTATATGTGAGTAAGAATTGGTTGCGGTAGAGGGGCGAGATTCTAGTATGATTTATTCAAGGAATTTGTGAGACCCTATTAATTTATCTGGTCTAAATATGAGAGATTTGACAGTGAGTGTCGTTATTGTTTGCCTGGCATCTTGTTGTGCCACCTTCTGTTATTATGTCAATTAGTTTACCTCTCCTCGAAATTCAATGTTGGTAGGATAATGGGATCCTAATTCGTCACCATCAGAAAGTGTTATCGTTTCTTCCGGTGCAAAGTAATTGGTAAGTAATATTCGATCTACGTATTTCATCTTGGTTCAAAACGCTAGTACAGTCATGTTATTCTATGAGCTTGTCTTAGTTACAAAAGGGTTTTCTGGTAAATTGTCCGAGTTCCCTTCTTATTGGGAGATCAAATTGGTATGGATGTTTTTCCATAAAGCTTATTTAATGTCTATCTCTTCAATTGCGATTCTTTGGCTCGCCTAACTCGGAAGTAAACTAGCTCTGGTAGCCAAGTAAATAAGAAGATGAGCTTCCTGAAGCTCTAATTATTTCTATCCTCGATCCATTTCCATTTCTTCTTCATCCGGCACTAGTGAGCTTGGGCGATTGGTAGCCGCTTGTGATGTTCCCTGTGTTGAGCCAGAGTACATGTTATTGTAGCAGGGTAAGCATATTATTGTTTTGGATATCAGTTTATCCGGGTATTCATTCCTATGCATAGTATAGTGCTGGTTCTGTTTTTGCGGATCATCTAGTTTCAGGGGAAACTCTGCCGAAATTTTTATATAGAAGTACCATCCATCAGGCGGTGGTGTTTACGGCAAAGGTATGGAGTTGTGAACTCGAGAGCTGCAGCTAGTTGGCAACTCGAAAGGGTAGTTTGGTAGTTTAGGTCTGCCTATGTTCAGCTTTTAGCTAGGTCTTCTTTAATCCAGCAGACTGTGCGAGGATGGTTATTCCTATTCAAATGGCTGCATGAGTTTGTGCTTTAAGTGGAGGAGTCTTCCTCCAAATACTGAATGGTAATACTAAATCAACTGAGATGTTGTATAGTGCGTTCGTAAAAATAATATAGCTTGCATCAAATCTTCTATAGTGTGTAGTAACAAGGTACCTCAAAAGTTTCCCCTATTGCATCAAGTGTGAGCTAATTCTTAGTTTCATCGACCTGTTCTATATCGAAAGGTATATCGAAAAGGTGATTCTCGGCTGAATCACGTTAGTCTATCCAGAGTTTCGTATGTCTTTGCTTCGAAAATGTAGAATTCTCCTCTCGTGATCGAGGAAGGATCGGTTTAGCCAGAATAAGTTGGGCAATGGCGTTATGATATTATCCAGTGTTTTTATCCAAGGGTTGAATGTGCGTGTCATAATTCTAATTCTGTAATCATGAGATAATATCCGTGGAATAGTTTATGAAAGTTGTGTAAGTTCTCTTACTATCTGCGTGAATCTTGCTTTAGACTTAGGCTCGTTCGAGGACGAACGAGAGTTTAAGTGAAGGAGAATGAAACGACCTCGGTCAGTTGTTTCGGAAGTTAGGACTCCGATTGGCGTGCCGATAATTTTAAAATATTCGTAATGTCCATTAGGACCTGTCTGTAAAATTTGAGCTAAATCAGACCTCGTTTGGTAGGCATCGGAAGAAGGTTTCAGTTTTTATTGGCAATAAATATTAAAAAAGAGATTTTCGAGCTCGGATTCGAAATCCGAAAGCGCCGTTAGGTTCGTATGATTATTTGTGATTTTTGTAAACTTTTGAAAGTGAATTTCGATGTTGTTCGGCTAGTTTCCGCTAAAATGCCGAAAGTTAAATAATTTGACTTTTTCTATTAAAATTCGCATCTTGAGTTTTGGGAGTCCAATTTGAGATCCGCCTTCGCGAGTATGTTACATATATATTTTTTATAACTTGTATACAAAAGTTGGAATTATTTCGAATATCGTAGGGTACCGTTTTAATTTTCGTTAACAAAAGAAAATAAGATAAAAGAAAACAAAAAAAAATAATAGAAAAGGACAAAATAAAAAGGTTAGGCGGTTTAGTATATATGCGTAAGTGCATATATTCTAATCTTATTGCAGAAGCAGTAACAACGATTTCAGAGCAGAGAAAAACAAAATGGCGCAGAAGTGAAAAAAAATGCCAGAAAATAAGAAAAGAGCCCGGAGAAAAGTAGAATTTTCAGTCTGAAACATTCAGGTAATGATTCTAATATATTATTTGAGTTTATTACGTGTGTTTGAATATATTTTTACGGTAAAAATAAGGATCTTAGACATCGCCCTAATGACGTTAATTGATAGTTTAAAGGGTCAAATGGACCCCGATAATGAAATTGATTATATATTCGTACTCAGTAAGTTATGGGCAACATATAAATGTAATTTGTTTAGGGTTTGGTCATGTGACCCTAAACCCTGTATATAGGCCTGGCCTGCGTATTGCGTATGCGAATAGGGTATCAGGTTCCTACCTGGATTGCCCTAAGATGTGAGGAATGAAGCCTTTAGCCTAATGTGATATATTTTTCTGCTTATTGATCACAGTGGGATCGTTTGGCAATGAATTCAAAAAATAACGCGGTTGTTGGTCGCAATGCTAACTTTTGAGAGAGGTAAGTGTTTATATCCATTTCTTTGGAGGCCCTTGGCCTCGTGGATTTTCTACCACGTGTTTCCTTATGTGTGTAGCTGCCGATAGGCGTACTCATTATGCCTTAGCTTTGAATTTACATTGTATATTATATGTTATGCTCTGTAGTTGGTATTGCATTGAACATATGAGCATTGCACTCTGGTTTTGAGCACTGCATATACTTCCCGGTTGGCGATGAGAGTCCCGCACCGGCGAAGGGTCATTATTGCATATACTTCCCGGTTGGCGATGAGAGTCCCGCACCGGCGAAGGGTCATTATTGCATATACTTCCCGGTTGGCGATGAGAGTCCCGCACCAGTGAAGGGTCATCATTACATATACTTCCCGGTAATCGATGAGAGTCCCGAGCCGGTGAAGGGTCATTATTGCATATATCTCCTGGTAGACGATGAGAGTCCCACGCCGGAGATAGATTTCAGGTATATGTGACTGCATTGCATCGTACAGCATTCATCCCATCTCATTGCACCGCATACTGACTATTGTGTGTACTGTGTTGTGTTTGATGTATGCGGTATGTATACTATATCGTGGACATATCTCAGTTTGCCTATATATTTCTGGCTCGTATTCTGGATTGCGTGGATCGGGTTGTACGCCGCAACGGTATAAATATATAGATCAGGTTGCACACCGCTACAGTATAAATATATGAATTGGGTTGCGCGTCGCAACGGTATAAATATATGGATCGGATTGCACGTCGCGACGGTATAAATATATGGATTGGGTTGCACGCCGCAACAGGATGAATATATGGATCAGGTTGCACGCCGCAACAGGATGTATTTCTGATTGCTGATGTGTTCGGGATACCTAGATATTTTGGTTATCTTACGTTCCTGGTTGTTGATGAGTTTATGGTTTCATACATGTGTTCGGTTGTTATCTGGCTCTGCCTTTTTATAATTTAAATAAGAGAAATTTGGTTTATCTATTTCTTCTCCCTGGCTAGCTGTCCTATTCTTTGAGGTGGCTAGTCTGCCCCACTTATTGAGTCCTTTTGACTCAGCCTTGTTTGTTGTTTGTTTCTTGTCTATCTACTTCGTTTCGGCAGGTTCGCTCTAGGATTGAGTCGCCACGTTGTGAAGGAGCGAAGACGACTTCAGCTGTCAGGGTGAGCCAGCTTTTATTCCGAATGGCCACCAGTTTATTGGTTATTATTTCAGTTGCATTTTGCTCCCTTCAGGAGGTATTTGCCTTATTTTGTACTCTTAAATGTCTAGTCTGGATAACCCTAAACCTAGTATGTTGGGTAGTCAGCTGTAATTTCTTTTGTACAGCTTAGAGGTATCAGTATGTCAGTATTTTTTTTAAGTCTTGTTCTTATTTATGAATTGAATTATATTTATTTTCCTAATTTAATTGGTAAGGGTTCGCCCGAGGGTTCTAGGGGAGGATGTCGGGTGCCCGCACGGCCTAGCCGGATTCTGGGTCGTGTCAGTAGAATAACGAGTTGCAAATATATGAAAACTCAAACAACTCCAAGGTAACAAAAAGTAAAGACAAAATCACTTAATTAACAAACAAGTAATATTCATACTTAGTTATCAAAGTACTAAGACACATCCATTGTGACTTAATGATATGTATGCGCAGAACTACCTCATGCTACAACAATATGTACAGAACCACATCGTACCATAATAATCTGCGTGGAATTACATCGTGCGATGATAATATGTACGAAACATCGTACCACAATAATATGCACGGAACTACATCGTGCGATGATAATAGGTACGAAACATCGTACCACAATAACATGCACGGAACTACATCGTGCTATGATAATATTTACGGAACTACATCATGCGATGATAATATGTACGAAACATCGTACCACAATAATACGCACGGAACTATATCATGCGATGATAATATGTACGAAACATCGTACCACAATAATATGCACGGAACTATATCGTGCTATGATAATATGTATGGAACTACATCGTACCATAATAATATGCACGGAACTACATCGTGTGATGATAATATGTACGGAACTACATCGTACCACAATAATATGCACCGAACTACATCGTGCACGGAAATATATGTACCACAATAATATGCACCGAACTACATCGTGCACGGAAATATATCGTACCACAATAATATGCACGGAACTACATCGTGCTATGATAATATGTACGGAACTACATCGTACCATAATAATATGCACGGAACTACATCGTGCGATGATAATATGTACGGAACTACGTCGTACCACAATAACATGCACGGAACTACATCGTGCTATGATAATAAATCAAGAAATAGTAATGAACTATAATTACACTTTTAAAAATAGTCTTGGCATAATAAGCTAGCGTTTGTTTATAGTTTTTGGGGTGTTTTTGGGGGTGTTTTTTGGGGATTTCCCAAAAAATCCCAAAAACTGGTTGAACCCAATTTTTGGGATTTTTTGAGAAATCCCCTCACAAACTTCAAATTTTGTTCCAAATAAAATGCATGTCCAAACAAAATTTCAATTTCCCAAGTTCCAAATCTCAAATCCCAAATCATGTCCAAACGGGAGCTTAAGTATGCTCATTTCAGCAGCCATGCATGTAAGGAACACATACATAGACATCCAATGTGGAGAAAGTCCACCAAAGAAGGGATGTAAACCACTTACCTCAAGGCGACGATTGCTAACTTTCTCAATTAAAGTCCATCTACATCATCAAATAGCCAATTTATGAATTTTTGGGTTTATGTTGAAAGTCAATTATTTATTAACACCTCAAATCTCAAATCCAGTTCTACAATCATGTTACCCATTCGAAAACGAGTTTATACATACAAAAATCAAGTCAATCCAATATCGTTAACATTTCCAAATCCCCATATTATTCCAGTTTTGAGTTAAAATCAGAGAACTTACTCAACTTCCCCAATTTCTCACTACCACCATTTATGACCAAAATAGGGTTATCAAATTCAACCTTAGATATATCATAATCTAGCATAAACTCAATCAACTTCATCATTTAAAGCAACTTATGAAATCTAATCAATTTTATGAACTTCTCAAGACAGACCCATTAAACCTTCTTCACAAGAAAACTCCAATTTTCTACTTTAGAAATCATGGATTAAAGCTTAAACCAAAGGAATGAATCAAAGAGAAATACTTAGGTTATGGTTTAGACCTTACCCCATAGAAGAATATCCTTGAATTCTCTCAATTCCAAACTTTCAAGATGAGAAAAACTCCAACAACATTAATAGCAAAAAATATCTACTGTTCTGCCTCGTTTCTTGTATCAAACGACCCCAAAACTCACTTTTGATGCCTCCAATAGATTCCTTGTGAAAATCCAGTCAAGTTAGGCTTTTGAATCACTCCATTTGACCTTATAATGAAGGAGATATGTTGGTTTCAATATTTGGAATAGTGCAGATTTTTAACTACGCAGTGAGTGGCAATTTCGTAAATAATCTGAAAATTTTGGCAACCCAATTCTTAGTAAAATTATCATAGATCTCTCATATGATGTCGAAACTTGATGATTTCAGTTTCTGTGGTTTCCACATTACGATACAAATATAATGGTTTAGTTGAAATACGAATCAAAGGCCGTTTTCTCAATATGGTAACTTTTTTTGCTCGAATTACGTCGAAACCGAACCCAAACTTATCCAAAACTCATCGAAATTTAACCAAACTTTGTGGACATGACCAAAATCATCATACAAACTTATTGGAAGTAAAAAAAAAATATATCGACATGCATATCGGAGCTTCGATTTACCAAAATGACTGGGCGGGCCATTACAATCTCCCCTACTTAGACTCATTCGTCCACGAACGAACCAAGCACAAAACCAATGACACAACCTCCATCCGAAGACCATAAATCGAACCCAATTTTTTATTAAGTCTTGAAATTCTTAAAAATTTCAGCTGCATCACCCCTAAAACATAAAGATCCCTGGAAATACCAATCAACCACAACAACCATGTGATACAACCGCTATTCCGAGAATAACTCAATAACAACCTAAATGCCCCACACTGCAACAATACCCAAAGGTCAAACATAGAGATTCCAAGATAAGAAGGAACGAGAGCAAACCATAAATATCAACGACAATACCAACCTTCCAATATCACCGCAATGCCGTAAATCTCTCTAAGGCTCAAATTTTACAAAAATTTCGACGGCACTACCCCTATAGCTGAGCAACCATCGGACTATCAACAACTACAAAAAAACCCAAAAGGCAATACAATCCAGCTTAAAGCAAACCAGCGACATCATATAAATATCTAGAATCAAATCAATACCATGGGACCCCACACGGTTACAACCAAAATCAGAATAATATATAAGAAACAAGAATAGCAAGGAAAGAGCAAACCACGAACACTAGGATATCCCGTCCTCACATTCAAGATTAACCATCTAAGAAATCACATTGGCGAGTGTTCTCACATAGAGCAATTTGAACCTCACATGACTCAACACCAAACCAAGTGGCACAAAACCAATCATTACAAGGAGGAATAATAACCAATTTGAACCCACATTTCGATACAACCTCGATCGAACGAACGATACTAACTGAGTGCACCAAGTCTAGAAGCAATAAGCTGACTTATCACTAATTGCAGACGGAAACCTCAAATCAACGGTCAAAGCACAACAAGAATCGCTAATTAACAAAATTCACATAACTGACGCTAAGCCACTCGGGTTTCACTTACACAAGTCTTAACCTTCTAAGGCATAGGGTATAACACTCTCTAGAATCCAACAGAAACAACCTGAGTACAACCAATCGAAACATCAAATCTCGCGATCAAACTCAATCGAACATATCCAAACGGGTCAACCACGGTACGACTCCATGCCATTGCAAGATGAAACACTATCATCAAAATTATACTCACGTACCAAGAAGAACATAATGGTAACCCACCGAAACCAACATAAAAAAGCCTAATACACTCTCTAACCGGCAACTATCAAAATCATCTCCGAACATTTATCACCTGATAAGATGAACCAATCTTAGCTGAAAACACCTCAAAATACTGAACATGATACACCAACCCAAAACGAGATACGACCTTAATTTTAAAATAAAAATCACTACTCGCAAACACATCGATCCTAACAAACCAATACACATTCCGAGAAAGCCGAAATCAATTTCAGCCTACAACCGACATACATCAACACCATCATTCCAATTCAGGATACAGTCCGAGACACAAACATGTTGCATAACATAATCTCAAATACAAATAACAACCCACCGACAACTAAACAGTGCATTAAGAGTTCGAGCAATCATAGCTCCCAAGAAAAGTCAACATACTAGCTATAGCCACAACCAGCTCAATCTAGTCCAACGGCAATAAATCGCACCTCACACATGGTCCTACACACGAAGTCACAGATCCAACATTGTTCGGCACTACACGGTCTCCAAAATACCACGACAAAACTCATGCACCATAGTGCTGACCTGGTGCAAAGTAAAATATACACCAACCAACAAGAAGCAACAAGCTGAAGACACTGCCTCGCCAAGTAAAACCTATTAGAAGAAATCTGCAACTCATTCCAAACAAGCAGCCAATAGATCAACGGCTTACCTTAAACATCCTCGCACAGACTTCGCTTCCTCGCAACTTGATCACAAGATCGCAATCGCACAACCATTACGGACCAACCAACATAACCACGTGAAGAGTCCCGCGACCGCACTCTTAGTCATACAAAGCGATGCTCACACGATAACTCTCTCGTAACCACACAAGTCAAAGTCTGTACCATATAAAAAAGAATCCAACCACACATGTACGATTTGGCCCCAAGAGGCACACACAACTCCTCGACTTCACATAACAACACACTCGGGACTGCTTCCCGACAACTCATAAAATCAACCATCATGGTCATGATGAATCACGCAAAAGTACCTACAAGGAATTTTACAACACATTCGTCCAAGTCAAAACTACGAACACTGGTCTAACTTTCAAAGTCCGACAATTCATGAAGACAAGGCACCGAGACTCATAAAATCCACAACAAGAAATCCATAACCTACCGACTTCCAGCTCCTAGCCCTGCTAGAGCAAACCACAACGGTGAAAAGGAAAAGGATCAAACCTTTACTAATAAGAAGTCTTCATAAGATGGTTCTGACAACAACAAAGGTCTCACAATCCACCACCGACTCCCACACTTAGGCTTCGCCTAAGAATAAGTCATTAAAGGAATTCCAGGGTTCATAACCGACATGAATTACCAAAAGAAAGATCTTGGCACTTTCAGTTTACAAATCCAAGGTTCATCATGGTTACTTCAGCCCTGAGCCATGAGCAAACACTCAGATAGCTTATCTAAAATAAAATCCTCAATCATCAAATATACAAGGACCACTAAGATGCAGAAAAATCTAGGTCAGCCTCCAAAGGCTCCTCCACTTGTGATATACCCAAAGATAGCTTGACGAATCTTACAACTACCTTTATCATTAACATACAAAAATCTCATGAATGTCTTATTATACTGAGTACAACCCATATTAAGGTTCGCACAAGAATTAGATATTATGTTGAACGACCTTCTCATCATGCACTCAAGTGCTGAAACTAGCATTAGAACTTGTGCCATACCTTAGTATGCATAAATATGACTATCTAGCTTGCCTAGTTTCCCCTAACGAGTGTATTGCAAACCACCATCGCCTGAGCGTCGCACGACTAACCGAATTCTTTCACGGTTCCAAAGATTACCGAAATCCCTTTGCTCTATTAAAAGATACTTCAATAGTTCAACTATTCTTCTAGATTTCATATTATTAAACCAATTACCTTTCATATCTGTACCAACTTATCCATAAGATAGGCTAAAGCCAAACATTTTCACCACTTTTCCGAGCTTTTGCCCCCAAACCAAGTGTCTAACACATACTGTGTAGTCTTCCATATCTTTATAACCTCTTCATCGTTGACACATTATAGTTCCAAGGAATTCAAATCATTCACTTTCAAGTCTCAACGCACGATTAAGGAATGAAAGAAGTGAAGTTTCCTAAATGACACCAAAGCTTCTCGTAGATTAGTACGGACGTCATCGTACCCATCAACAAGACTCTAATTGACAATGTTCGTGATTCACAAGGACCCTAGAACCTAGGCCCTGATACCAATTGTCACGACCCAAAATCCTATAGGCCATGCGGGCACCCAAACCCAACTCATTGGGCGAACCCCTCTTGAGGAACACTTGACTTGCATATGAAATAACCAAATAAAAAAATTATGAAAAGAATAGCGGAGTATGATATATAACCCAAATACACAACTAGGATCTTTGCAACCATGTTCTAAGTCCTCCCATGAATCATGAACATCTAAGGAGTCAATAAGTTTATACATCTCCGAATATAAAGAAATATAATCATTAATATTAACATAAAAATAATAAGAAAAGATGTCACCACAGGACAAAAATGGTTTACCGTTAGATTAAAGGACGAGCAACTCCGTTTACCACAATGCTTGGTAGAACTCGATATCGAATCTGCCGAATATAAAACAATACGAGAAAAAATACAAAGAAAGTGGGTGAGTCAAAAAGACTCAGTAAGTGGGGACAGGGCTCCAAGTAGAACAACGAGCTGCAAATATATGAAAACTCAAACAACTCCAAGGTAACAAAAAGTAAAGACAAAATCACTTAATTAATAAACAAGTAATATTCATACTTAGTTATCAAAGTACTAAGACACATCCATTGTGACTTAATGATTTGTATGCGCAGAACTACCTCATGCTACAATAGTATGTACAGAACCACATCGTACCATAATAATCTGCGTGGAATTACATCGTGCGATGATAATATGTACGAAACATCGTACCACAATATTATGCACGGAACTACATCGCGCGATGATAATATGTACGAAACATCGTACCACAATAATATGCACGGAACTACATCGTGCTATGATAATATGTACGGAACTACATCGTGCGATGATAATATGCACGAAACATCGTACCACAATAATATGCACGGAACTATATCGTGCGATGATAATATGTACGAAATATCGTACCACAATAATATGCACGGAACTACATCGTGCTATGATAATATGTATGAAACTATATCGCACCATAATAATATGCACGGAACTACAACGTGCGATGATAATATGTACGGAACTACATCGTACCACAATAATATGCACCGAACTACATCGTGTACGGAACTACATCGTACCACAATAATATGCACGGAACTACATCGTGCTATGATAATATGTACGGAACTACATCGTACCATAATAATATGCACGTAACTACATCGTGCGATGATAATATGTACGGAACTACATCGTACCATAATAATATGTACGGAACTACATCGTGCTACGATAATAAATCAAGAAATAGTAATGAACTGTAATTACACTTTTCAAAATAGTCTTGGCATAATAAGTATGCTCATTTCAGCAGCCATGCATGTAAGGAACACATACATAGACATCCAATGTGGAGAAAGTCCACCAAAGAAGGGATGTAAACCACTTACCTCAAGCCGACGATTGCTAACTAGCCCACGATCGTCTTTTCACGCCCAAATCCCTCCAAATAAGTCCACTTTATGCAAAACAATAAATAATACGATCAATATAAGCTACCCTACTAATTTTCATGATTGGATGACAAACGAGTCAAAAAGTCAACCCAAAAGTCAACTATGGGCCCACATATCCAATTACCGGAACAAAATACTTTTTTAGATTAGTCATTCACCCACGAGTCCAAAAGTGTGGTTACTTTCTCAATTAAAGTCCATCTACATCATCAAATAGCCAATTTATCAATTTTCGGGTTTATGTTGAAAGTCAATTATTTATTAACACCTCAAATCTCAAATCCAATTCTACAATCATGTTACCCATTCGAAAACAAGTTTATACATTCAAAAATCAAGTCAATCCAATATCGTTAACATTCCCAAATCCCCATATTATTCCACTTTTGAGTTAAAATCATAGAACTTACTCAACTTCCCCAATTTCTCATTACCACCATTTATGACCAAAATAGGGTTATCAAATTCAACCTTAGATATATCATAATCTAGCATAAACTCAATAAACTTCATTATTTAAAGCAACTTATCAAATCTAATCAATTTTATGAACTTCTCAAGAAAGACCCATTAAACCTTCTTCACAAGAAAACTCCAATTTCCACTACTAAAAAACAGAGATTTTCCCACCGCAATTTTCGGACCGAAAATCGGTCTGAAGACCCCACCCGACCGCTGCGGTCGGAAAAATCAGATAATATTTATGAATTATTTATTTTTGTATAGTAGCCGACCGCCGCGGTCGGATGGTATTAAATTATTAATATTTTTTATAGTAGCCGACCGCTGCGGTCGGATAGGTAAAATAAATAAACGGGCAGAACCGTTCACTCCTTATTCTGTTTCTTCTTCTTTCAACCCCTTTCCCCTTTTCCCGTCTTCCCCAACCTGACCCCCGCACCCAAATCCCTAAAAAACACTCACTAATCTCAAATCACCCACTAAATCTTCACCCTATTCTTCTACTTTAAGTGTAATGCTTCTCAAAAACACTCAATTCTCTCATTTCTTTCATCCCACATTTAGAAACCCTAACCAATTTTTTTTTTGCAGATCCGGTAACGTGGAGAGACCTCCGGACCCGCGGTGGAGCTGTCCACTCGGTGGAGCAGACCACGTTTAGGTACTTTTTTTTTTTGGTTTTTATATTTATGGATATGAGTGTTGTTTAATTTTTTAGTAGTAGATTAGTCCATTTTAGGTAGTATTATTTAGTTTAGTTTACAAAGCTAACTAGTTTGCTTAAAAATATAAAAAAGTTTAAAATTAAAAAATGGGAATTTTTATGCTAAATTGATTGTTGTGCTCGACTTATGTAGTTGTTATAGTGTTTCGTTGCAAGTGATATTGTCGTGGTTGAAATGTAATATTGCATGGAACCCGTAAGCTATGTAATAATTTAATTAGTGTAGTAACTTATTTGTTATAGCTATGGCCACTATGTATTTGATAAAATGCCCCAATGAGATTTTTTTTAATTAGCCATTTATGGAATGTTGATATTGATGAAAAATGGAAAAATGGGGTTGTTTTGGATTTTGATAAAAGTGTGGATGTTATGAGAAAATTGAGTTTTGGATAGAAAATGGAGTAATAGGAATGGAGTTTTGGGAGATGAGTGATAAACATTTTTGGATACACTTTGAGACTTGGGTTTTGGTGAGGTTAGTGTAGAAGATAATTTAGCCTTCTTTTTGGAGTTAGTCCTTATGGTGAGGTTTGTGTAGAAGATAATTGCTCCTCTAATATTTGATGTGTTAAAACTTAACGCACTATTTGTTAATTAGTACTAATTTCTTTTGAAAGTTGTGTGGTTTTTCAAGTATTGAAAGTTACTATTTCGGGAAAGTTACCAAGTAAAATTTAATATAGTAGTAGTTTGGGATGGTTTTGTTTGGTTTAGTAACCGAGTTATCATTAGAGTAATTGTTGTTTGGTTAGCAAGTGAACTAGTACTATTATGTTCACAATAGCTTAATAAAATTTTTTTCAAATTAATCATATTATTAAAGACATTAATATAATACCATATTTTCAAGTAGAACCATAGTTAGAGAGTTAGGAACATAGGGAGAAAGTTAGGTTCTTGTTATCTCCTAAATTGTTAAAGTTTGAATCTTTTTAACCATTTGTTTAAAATGAAATATTTGTTTTACAAAGGGATAAACATAGAACTTTCTCGTAGCATAAATTGTAAGTAAATGAACTACTATCACACTTAATAATAACTTAAGAGACATTAGTTATAAGTAATATAGTAGTTACACAATTTAAAAGAAATCAATTATTTTTAAATATTTATTTTTTAATCTTTTATTCTAGTTCATTTGATTCTTGAGAAGTGTTATTAATTACTAAATGATAATCTTAGAGAACAAATTAGTTAGTAATATAAAAGTAATTGACTTAGAAAATTATACAATTACTTAATCTTATGAAAATTGGTAGTGTATCAAAGAAATGTTTGTTTAAATCTTTGCAATTTAATATGCATCTCAAACGTGTAATTTTTGTGTAGATATGGAACATGAAAGTCGTAGTTGGATGTATAATAGAAATAATCTCGGGCGGCGGGGGATGAGGGAAGAATTTGCAGTAGGTGTTGGAGAATTTATTGAAAAGGCGAAAACACTTGATGATTTTATACGGTGGGGCCAGATTAAGTGTCCTTCTGTGGACTGCAATTGCACAAAAGGAAAACGTTTGGAAGATGTTGAAATGCATCTTTATAGGAAGGATTTTATGCCAGATTATTTTGTTTGGGTTTATCATGGAGAGTCTAGGGATGTGGGTGGTGATGTTAATTTTCAAAATGCTTATGTCGGTGGGAGTGGTCTGTTTGTGGAGAATGATCTTGATAATTATCGAATGAACGATATGGTTAATGATGCTTTTGGGATGTACCCAGAGGAGCCATCCCAACCGGGTACATCGCAACCAAATGTTGAGCACATTCCTAATGATGAGGCGAAGCTCTTCTATAAACGGTTGGAGGAAGCTAGTCGTCCATTGTACGAAGGCTCAGTGCATTCCAAGTTGTCAGTTGCTGTTAGATTGTTAAGTATTAAATCTGATTTTAGTATATGTCAAGCAGCCATGGATTCCATCATTGACCTTATGAATGATCTCAATCCGACTAACATGGCATTACCAACTAATTATTACCACACTAAGAAGTTGGTTTCCACGTTAGGTCTTTCTGCTCAGAGAATTCATTGTTGTGTCAGCGGTTGCATGTTGTTTTATAAGGATGATGCAAAATTAGATAAATATAAATTCTGTGAGGAGCCTCGTTACAAGCCGGTTCTAAACCCTAAAAAGAAGCCGATACCTGTTAAGTCGATGCATTACTTACCCCTTATACCTAGGTTAAAGAGGTTATATGGGTCGATGAGCTCTGCTCCTCATATGAGATGGCACCATGATCGTACAAAACAGCCAGGCATTCTAAGCCATCCGTCAGATGGTGAGGCATGGAAATATTTTGGTCAGGTGTATCCGGCATTTGCTAGTGAACCAAGAAATATAAGGTTGGGTCTATGTTCAGATGGGTTCACTCCTTTTGATGTCTCGTCTTCACCTTTTTCTTGTTGGCCCGTATTTGTCACGCCGTACAATCTTCCACCCGAAATGTGCATGACTAGTCCTTATCTGTTTTTGAATTGCATTATCCCAGGGCAACATAACCCAAAAGCCTTGATTGATATATTTTTGCAGCCTTTGATTGATGAGTTAAAGTTATTGTGGTATGAAGGTGTGGAAACATATGATATATCAATGAAACAGAACTTTCAACTGCATGCTTCTTTGATGTGGACTATAAATGACTTTCAAGATTATGGAATGTTGTCTGGGTGGTCCACTGCTGGTAAGCTCTCTTGCCCTTATTGTATGGAAGATACAAAAGCATTCACTTTAAAAAATGGCGGTAAGATTGCACGGTTCGACTGTTGCCGTCGATTCTTGCTAATGGATCATCCGTTTAGGAATAACAGTTGTTGAACCCCGAAAATTACCCTTTCTTTAAGAAAAGATAGGTTTCGGGTATATTTCAACAATATGGGATTCCAAAGGGCTTTCTTTGGAGTCGCCACCTAATTTAGGAGAATTAGGAACCAATTAATTAAATAGTGCGTGCAAGCACTCCGTTTTAAGGAAAATAGTCTTTTCAGAGATTCTAAGTAAGAGGTTCAACTATTTTCGAAAGAAGGTTTTCATTTGAAAAGCACTTTCGAAAATCCACAAAATGTGGTTAATCCTTCGGTTTTCACAAAATAGCTAAATAAATGCGATTTACAAAAATATTTAACTTTCAATTAAAAGCGTTAATAATTGAATTTAAAATCAAGTATACATGCAAAGGTAGGAAAATAAATGACTTTAATAAGAAAACTAATTGACTTGAAGACTTGCATTAAAGTTGTATTTTAAAAGCGATTTTAAAATTATTACAAATTGGCTTGCACGCATTATTTAACTAAAAGATTCAAAATTCCTAAAATAAGATGGAGATTCTAAAGAAATAAAATATTCACAAAATAGCTCAATAAATAACTAAACATTCATTCATAATCAATCAAATAAATTATTCTATAATAATTATCTACGGGAATTCCTATAGACATGCAATTTCTAAGGGATAGAGGGGAGAGAAACGTATTTAGAAGAACCCGGAAAATTGGCAAACTCACGGGAGCCTTGGTTTTTCTAAATTTCTAAGTCTTATTTCTGGATGCTCGAGTCCGACTTCAATCTAAACGACTCCAATACAACGGACTATCCACATTCGTGAGTTAGCCAAACTCGTCCATAAATTATTCGTGCCAGAATGTACCTCGCAAAACAAACAAGTGAAATTGGATTAGTACGATAATAAGGTATAATAATTAATGAAATAAAGTAAATAATAATAATAATAATAATAATAATAATAATAATAATAATAATAATAATAATAATAATAATAATAATAATAATAATAATAATAATAATAATAATAATAATAATAATAATAATAATAATAATAATAATAATAATAATAATAATAATAATAATAAAGGGGTTTTGTTTTTGCAAAATTTAGGCTCAGATTTGTATGGCGCGTCATGTAGAGGCTTGGGGTGTTGGTACTGTTGCAAACACGGAGCCCGGGCTGTGTTGCCATCCAAGTACCAAACCCACCACTCTATTCGGCTTGCTTTGCATTAATTTCATACTTTCATCATCGCCTTTTGCTTTAGGGACACGGGAACGGGACGGATCAAGTGTAGTATCGTGTTCAAAATCCGTCAATTCATTATCCGTCAATTCCTTGTGTAGGCCTCAATACATGTATACGTATTTTTTCATTGGCCCGGGGTGTAGTATCGAGTTCAAATCAGTCCATACACCTCAAATTAAATTATTATCATAGGCTAGTATAGTATCTTGTTCAAATCAGTTCATAGACCTAAAATTAGTATTTTTCATAGGCCATTTTCATCAATAACAACTGTTCAGATCTATGCCAAAACCCAAGCGCGATGGCATCAACAGCACACAGAAGAACATAATAATTCTGGTATGAGCACAATTTCCAGTGTAACATCTTAACAAACAGTTGATCTGCAAAGCTCAGACAAAAGCAGTCAACCCAGAAAAGATTGATAGAGCAAATGTTCAGCCGAAACAACGACCAGAGTCAAGGCCCCAGTACTGCAAGGAAAAATTCTTAACAAAATGGTCCATAATAGTCAGGGTCACTTCATAAAAATATCAGTGGGGCCCACATAAACATAAACCAACAGTGATCAAACCAAAGCAGGAGAAACCAAAGCAGAACCAATTAATTAGCCAATTCCAAACAACGTCTTTATCAGTGAAAGGAAATACATAGAACCATAAGCGGAGCCAAATCGAACACAGATAATGGTAACACCGGCTAACAGAGCGGCGGAGGAGCGACACCAGCCAAGTAGCGGCGTCGCTACGACTCCAAATGTTACGATTCAGATGCAACAACATACGAAGGAATCAGAGGAAAACAAGAAAAGGTTAACCGGCATCGGATATTCCGATGGAACCAAAGACTGCAACAAGCAAGTAACACCACCGGACACAGTGGAGGAGCGACACCCATACGCGTTAACGACGGCGTCACTGCAACTCCCGTCGCCTTGTAATTTCAGTCACAGATCTGAGAAACGGGGAAGAAACGGATAAAGTTTCCCGTTATGAACAAATACCAACACCCATTTACACCCCTGCCCCTGTCCCGTTCCCTAATTCCAAATCTCCTTACCCCTCTGTTTCTATTCATTTTTGTGTGTGAGTCGAAGGGAGTTGTGGGTGTTGTTATTTCCCCTCTCTTTTTTCGGCCCTTTTGGTGTATGTGTGTATATATGGGAGAGAAGATGATGAGAGGGCGGGGGCACGGCTGGGTTGTGAGGGATCTTTTTTGTGTGGGAGATGAATAATGGTGAGGGGTTTTGATTGTTGGTGAGGGAGATGATAGGGGCGCCGCGGCTGATCCTTGTGAGGTGTGTGTAGATGATGAATGAATAGTGTGTTAGAGTTTAAGGGTATATATATATGGTGAGGGGTAGGGTTTTAGAATAAGGGTGGAGAAGGAAAAATGGGTATGGGCTGTATAGGGCCTATAAGGCTTTGCGGAAACAGACCATAATTTAATTTTAAGAACGATTTTATTTTCTCTCTTTTAATTAAACTAATTAAACGCCATTATTATATGAATAAGCGGGCTTTAGGGTAAACAATGCAATTTGGCATTTTCTTCCAAAATCTCATTAATTCACTTTAAAGGATTTTAATTAATTAAAACCTTTTATTTTAATAACTGATTTTATTTAAATAATTTAGATATTAATTAAAATCCGGGAATAAATTGGGTGTCAACAGCTGCCCCTCTTTACCCGAAAAGGATGAAAGAGTTTTCAGGGTAAAGAAAGTTGACGTGAAAGCCAATTTTGTCACGGTAAAGCCAAGACTCTGATTCCTGGGATCAAAATGCGAGGCTTATGAACATGGCCGAACTTCGGTTTTCGAGTTGCCTACATATCTCGGGTTAAAAGAGAATCAGGCCATATGTAGTTCGACGCGATTTGAAAATCAAAGACGAGATAGTAACGACTACTTGAGCGCGGGAAAAGAGGCTTGTAATCACCCAAGTTATGAAAATGTGGTCGACGACACACCCATAAAGAGGGGTTTACACGGACATAGCTTCCACTACACCTTGATAACCGTGCCATCTTGTCTTCAATCTCAAACCTCAGACTCAGGGTTAACAAGAGACTTACCTCTAGGGTGGATGACTTACGCGGGTGCGATTCTTCAGGTCTTCGTTGACGAGTCCAGCTCATATCAACGATTGCCCAGTTCACCGCTAAGAAAAGCTCCACGCAATGCTCCAAATGCTGCTGTGGTGCTGCTAAAAATCCTGTAATAATCTCAACAAACGGTAAACAAGCAACTGCTAATAAACTGTAATAATTGGAATAAGAAATAAATAAAGTGATAACAAAAATTGTAAATACGGGTGGTGATATCATCCAAAGTTCTTCCTTCGATCAACTGACAAGATACTCCGCCCGGAGAACCTCTAAGCTGATCCTTATTCTGAAACAGTAAAGCAAGACAATAAGTAAAGCAAGAATGAATTGTAAAATGCAAGGCTTTCATAAGATAAGTTGACTAACGAGACATAATATCTCAAATCGACTTGGCTAATCTATATCCTACGCAGGTAACATAACGTTCATTTATAAGGCGAACGAGCCCAAACATTCAATTATAAGGCGAATGAGCCCAAAACGTTCAATTCTAAGGCGAACGAGCCCAAAACGTTCAATATAGGTGAACGAGCCTAAATTTGATAGTAGCCTGCAAAACAAATAAGCAAAGTTGGGTCTTGATATCATCCAAAGTTCTTCCTTCGATCAACTGACAAGATACTTCGCCCGGAGAACCTCTAAGCTGATCCTTATTCTGAAACAGTAAAGCAAGATGATAAGTAAAGCAAGAACGAATTGTAAAATGCAAGGCTTTCATAAAATAAGTCAACTAACAAGACATAATATCTCAAGTCGACTTGGCTAATCTATATCCTACGCAGGTAACATAACGTTCATTTATAAGGCGAACGAGCCCAAAACATTCAATTGTAAGGCGAATGAGCCCAAAACGTTCAATTCTAAGGCGAACGAGCCCAAAACGTTCAATATAGGTGAACGAGCCTAAATTTGATAGCAGTCTGCAAAATAAAGTTGCAAATTGGATCAATTAAGGCAAGATAATACAAAACAAATAAACAAAACTGGGTCGTGTAGCTTGTATTAATAGTGCGACAAAGCGTTGAATGCCTTCCGTTCTTATTGAATCTGATGGTCAATTTCTGGTGGTCAACCTGAAAGAGTAAAGCAAGGCGTTAATTTCAAAGCAAGTCTGAAGACATAATTCAAAGCAAGTGCAAAGCAAAGTAATGCAGGAATGTAGAGCAATGGGAGAGCCATTTGGCGAATCAATAGGCGAGATAGTCCAACAAAGGGGATCCTCGGAGCCGATGGTCAACCTGAAAGAGTAAAGCAAGGCATTAGTTTTAAAGCAAGTGTGAAGACATAATTCAAAGCAAGTGCAAAGCAAAGTAATGCGGAGATGTAGTCAGTGCGATAGCCATTGATAAATCAATTGGCGAGACAATCCGGCAAGGATGGCCTTGTGCGGATTATACTATTTGGCTTAGTTTTGAAAACACAAAACAAGCCTCGGCTTTGTCGCCTATTAGGAATGAAAGTCATAGAGGTAGAAATGCCGCCTGTTCGGCAATAACTCATGACAAAGCATAATGCTTTAAGTCATGAAAAGGGATTGCGACGCAATCTGCAAGGCAACTTTGAATGCGTGTTCCATAAATTGTTCATCCATAGTGCGAATGACCCTTTCATTGCAAGCTTTCATGTTCCTGCTCTCAAAGAAAATTGTTAGCTTTGGGGAGGAAAGGGGAAGTATTTGATTTGTGCAGACTTCATCCTGATCTTGCTGCTTCTGCTGCTTCCTCATCTTCATTGGACTTGGATTTGCGGATTACTTTCAGAAACTTGGCTCATGAACTCAAATAGCATAGATTTTGCAAAATAGAGGCAAGATAAAATATTTAAATGCAATATAGCGAGTGAAATAAGCATGCAAATGAAGTCAAAGATGCATTTTGAAAATTTTGCCTTGACTTAAACTTGTAACATATTTTAAATCAAACTGAACGTCCTTTGCCTTAGACTTTGCACTATTTGCTTAACCAATTTCAAAATTATTGCCAACTCATCTTTAACATCCAACGCCGCTTCTTGCAAAATTCTGCCCCAGTTATTATCTTGCGCATCCCTAACTCATTTTGCAAAATTGCCCCAGTTGCGATCTTTCGCATCTCCAACTCGTTTTGCAAAAATTGCCCCAGTTGTCCTTCTTAGGGGAAAATGGAAACTTAAATGCTAAAGGGTCGAGCCCGATGTGGGAGCCTACGTATCCCTCCTTGGGAATCAGACCGTGCGTAGTTCTGCATCACTGCTTCAACACCATATACCAACAAATAAAGCTGCCCCAGTTGAAGTTCTAACAGAAGTGCGATATCCAAAGAGCGCAGACAATAACTTTCAGTGCGTCATTTAAATTGTTCAGTTGTTTTGCCGTACGTTACAAGCAAAGCTTTGGCATGTTTATCACTTTTAATTTTGAAATGGAGACAAATGCAATCGTAAATAATATAATAAGAATGAGATGCATTTTATTTCAACTTTCATAAATTCAAAATGAGTTGATTCATATTAACATAAGCTTTAAAGTACAATGCAATTCAGGGCCTCAATCTGAATTAAAATTGAAAATAATGCTATTAAGTTCAATCGCCAAGTTCTTTCAAGCAATGCCATTAGCTTCTGGTACTACATCGTTCACGAGCTAGAGCGTCTACCATCAATCATATCTCGAAACCTTTGCATGGTGGATGGTCAGCCACTTCACAAATCCAACATTTGCGGGAAATAAACAAAACAAAAGAAACCTCACAAAGGGTAACTAGGATAGTTTGCATGTCATTCATAGGATTGCATACAAGCAAGCAACACCTAGTATTTAACGCAATTTAAGCAAATGAAGCAAGGCAAGCAATTACATGTGAAAATCCCAAGTAGTTGAGCGTAAATAAATATGCAAACGCGTCCTACCCTGTAAGGTGCCTCTTTATGCCAGAGGTAGGCCTAATCGTCAAGTTGCACGCACATGTGGTTATTATAACGACACAAGCCGTTTGTCAATACAACATCTGAGATAAAAATAAATCGACATAATTGTCAACTTCTCAAATTTGACATGGCAAATGGTTTGGGATTCGTTGTAATATCCACACGATCACATAATATGCAATGTCATTGGGATTCAGTACCCGTCGACAAAAGGGCGGTTTCTTAATTCTTGGAAACGGTATCAAGGATCGGGTCCAAACTAAGGTGTATATGCATGCATGTTCCTAACGGAAACTCTAGAGTGGGTTTACTAAACACAAGGCTGTTTTGAGTGGCAAGCGGTCACGCGGTAGTAAAACTATCCGCTCACCCCGCAGGTACGCGCACTCTTTCTTAAAGGGTTTTTTGTGGGTTGCGGGTGTATATGCATACACCTCGCGGGTATAAGTAACCATGAAGAAGCTCCCAGGAATGGGGGAAATATGAACGGAATGCCAGTTTTATATGTGCACAAATAAAAGTGTAGACAAACAATTGCAAATAATCAAATTAACTAAACATGCTATTTTTGCAAATAATAAACAAATAAAGAGTTATCTTGTGAAAACCTTGCGGTTAGAACCTTAAGGTATCCCCAGCGGAGTCGCCACGCTGTTGAACCCCGAAAATTACCCTTTCTTTAAGAAAAGATAGGTTTCGGGTATATTTCAACAATATGGGATTCCAAAGGGCTTTCTTTGGAGTCGCCACCTAATTTAGGAGAATTAGGAACCAATTAATTAAATAGTGCGTGCGAGCACTCCGTTTTAAGAAAAATAGTCTTTTCAGAGATTCTAAGTAAGAGGTTCAACTATTTTCGAAAGAAGGTTTTCATTTGAAAAGCACTTTCGAAAATCCACAAAATGTGGTCAATCCTTCGGTTTTCACAAAATAGCTAAATAAATGCGATTTACAAAAATATTTAACTTTCAATTAAAAGCGTTACTAATTGAATTTAAAATCAAGTATACATGCAAAGGTACGAAAATAAATGACTTTAATAAGAAAACTAATTGACTTGAAGACTTGCATTAAAGTTGTATTTTAAAAGCGATTTTAAAATTATTACAAATTGGCTTGCACGCATTATTTAACTAAAAGATTCAAAATTCCTAAAATAAGATGGAGATTCTAAAGAAATAAAATATTCACAAAATAGCTCAATAAATAACTAAACATTCATTCATAATCAATCAAATAAATTATTCTACAATAATTATCTACGGGAATTCCTATAGACATGCAATTTCTAAGGGATAGAGGGGAGAGAAAAGTATTTAGAAGAACCCGGAAAATTGGCAAACTCACGGGAGCCTTGGTTTTTCTAAATTTCTAAGTCTTATTTCTGGATGCTCGAGTCCGACTTCCATCTAAACGACTCCAATGCAACGGACTATCCACATTCGTGAGTTAGCCAAACTCGTCCATAAATTATTCGTGCCAGAATGTACCTCGCAAAACAAACAAGTGAAATTGGATTAGTACGGTAATAAGGTATAATAATTAATGAAATAAAGTAAATAATAATAATAATAATAATAATAATAATAATAATAATAATAATAATAATAATAATAATAATAATAATAATAATAATAATAATAATAATAATAATAATAATAATAATAGAATAATAATAATAATAATAATAATAATAATAATAATAATAATAATAATAATAATAATAATAATAATAATAATAAAGGGGTTTTGTTTTTGCAAAATTTAGGCTCAGATTTGTATGGCGCGTCATGTAGAGGCTTGGGGTGTTGGTACTGTTGCAAACACGGAGCCCGGGCTGTGTTGCCATCCAAGTACCAAACCCACCACTCTATTCGGCTTGCTTTGCATTAATTTCATACTTTCATCATCGCCTTTTGCTTTAGGGACACGGGAACGGGACGGATCAAGTGTAGTATCGTGTTCAAAATCCGTCAATTCATTATCCGTCAATTCCTTGTGTAGGCCTCAATACATGTATACGTATTTTTTCATTGGCCCGGGGTGTAGTATCGAGTTCAAATCAGTCCATACACCTCAAATTAAATTATTATCATAGGCTAGTATAGTATCTTGTTCAAATCAGTTCATAGACCTAACATTAGTATTTTTTCATAGGCCATTTTCATCAATAACAACTGTTCAGATCTATGCCAAAACCCAAGCGCGATGGCATCAACAGCACACAGAAGAACATAATAATTCTGGTATGAGCACAATTTCCAGTGTAACATCTTAACAAACAGTTGATCTGCAAAGCTCAGACAAAAGCAGTCAACCCAGAAAAGATTGATAGAGCAAATGTTCAGCCGAAACAACGACCAGAGTCAAGGCCCCAGTACTGCAAGGAAAAATTCTTAACAAAATGGTCCATAATAGTCAGGGTCACTTCATAAAAATATCAGTGGGGCCCACATAAACATAAACCAACAGTGATCAAACCAAAGCAGGAGAAACCAAAGCAGAACCAATTAATTAGCCAATTCCAAACAACGTCTTTATCAGTGAAAGGAAATACATAGAACCATAAGCGGAGCCAAATCGAACACAGATAATGGTAACACCGGCTAACAGAGCGGCGGAGGAGCGACACCAGCCAAGTAGCGGCGTCGCTACGACTCCAAATGTTACGATTCAGATGCAACAACATACGAAGGAATCAGAGGAAAACAAGAAAAGGTTAACCGGCATCGGATATTCCGATGGAACCAAAGACTGCAACAAGCAAGTAACACCACCGGACACAGTGGAGGAGCGACACCCATACGCGTTAACGACGGCGTCACTGCAACTCCCGTCGCCTTGTAATTTCAGTCACAGATCTGAGAAACGGGGAAGAAATGGATAAAGTTTCCAGTTATGAACAAATACCAACACCCATTTACACCCCTGCCCCTGTCCCGTTCCCAAATTCCAAATCTCCTTACCCCTCTGTTTCTATTCATTTTTGTGTGTGAGTCAAAGGGAGTTGTGGGTGTTGTTATTTCCCCTCTCTTTTTTCGGCCCTTTTGGTGTATGTGTGTATATATGGGAGAGAAGATGATGAGAGGGCGGGGGCACGGCTGGGTTGTGAGGGATCTTTTTTGTGTGGGAGATGAATAATGGTGAGGGGTTTTGATTGTTGGTGAGGGAGATGATAGGGGCGCCGCGGCTGATCCTTGTGAGGTGTGTGTAGATGATGAATGAATAGTGTGTTAGGGTTTAAGGGTATATATATATGGTGAGGGGTAGGGTTTTAGAATAAGGGTGGAGAAGGAAAAATGGGTATGGGCTGTATAGGGCCTATAAGGCTTTGCGGAAACAGACCATAATTTAATTTTAAGAACGATTTTATTTTCTCTCTTTTAATTAAACTAATTAAACGCCATTATTATATGAATAAGCGGGCTTTAGGGTAAACAATGCAATTTGGCATTTTCTTCCAAAATCTCATTAATTCACTTTAAAGGATTTTAATTAATTAAAACCTTTTATTTTAATAACTGATTTTATTTAAATAATTTAGATATTAATTAAAATCCGGGACAAAATTGGGTGTCAACAATAGTAGTGTATTTATGAAGAATCAGGTTGATTTTGAGGAGCCTCCGTGAAGGTTGTCAGGAGGAGAAATATGGGATAGGGTTAAGGTGTATCCTAAGGTAACTGATCAACGGCCATCTAAAGCACCTGCTATGGTATTGATCATAATTGGACTAAACAAAGTATCTTTTGGGAGTTGCCTTATTGGAAGGATAATCTTCTTCGACATAACCTGGATCCCATGCATATTGAGAAGAATTTTTTTCGAGGCTGTCTAAAATAGTTGAAGTTAATCACAAAAGGTCATATGGACATTATGATCCTTTCATCATTGCCCAGAATGTGAAGTAAGTGTGGTACGTTCCTTATCCACCGACAATGAACAAAGCCAAAGCCAAATCCAAAGCCAAGGCCAATTGGTGGGCTGTTCTAAAAGGCAAGCCGGTGGGAAGAGTGGAAGTAGATGATGTATTAGATGTTGCATATCAAAATGAGGTATCAACCGTTCCCTTGATTGCGGATATTGAATTAGTCGACCAGTTGCAATATAGTGAAGGCATCTATGAACAGTTTGATTAATCGGTAGTTAGACGTGGAAAAAACACGACTAATTTTGGAGAAGGAACATCTAGGACAAACGAGAAGGATGAATATATAGATGACGTTGAAACAACTGAGGAAGAATTTGTTGATAGCAATGAGACGAGCAAGGAAGAAGAAATAGCTGATGACCATAACGCGAATGATGATGATTGACATGTTCGTAGTTTGTTGTTGTTACTTTACTACAATTATTTGCACTATTTTATAAATGTACCTCTCCTGCTTCAGGTCATACTACTCCTCCTGCACATGTACCTCATATGCTTCCTACAGATCCTCCGTCTACATATGCTCCAGGTTTTTTCACTCCTCCTCCTGCCTTTCCCCCTGGCATGCCACTACCTACGTCGCCTGGTTATGTCGTTCGTCCGTATGGCATCAGCTCATCATCCATGCCTTTGCCATCTTCCAGTCCATCACCATCCCCTTCATCATCTACTCATTCTGGATCTACTGTGCCACCTTCTGATCCGAGCTCGGTGGACGCTTCGGTACCACCTACTGTACCATATTGGGATCTGAGCTTGCCTTATTACATTGGTCCTGCAGGATCATATGATGATGACGGGAGGGTGAGGATTTATCCTGAGGATAGTCTTGGGTAAGTATTATTTTTTGTTATTTTTTAACTATTTAATTCTACTGTGAAGTTTAATTTTTAAGTATATTTATTAACACTAGTGATTTTTATCTAGTTTTACTCCCTCGAACGTGGCTACTCCCTTAGTCACCCAATGCATTAAATCTAGATGGAGTGAGCCATGGCCATCCTGTGGTAGGGTACCCTTCACAGTACAGCTGGACATGTTTGACGATTTTCAGGTAATAACTATATTTTATTTTTTAATAATTTAGTTAAGTGTCACTTTTTTAAAAATCTAATATTTTTAATTATTTCAGGCAAAGTGTAAATGGCATCCTGCCTTTGATAACATTGCCCGAAGCAATTTCCTTGGAAAATGCGCAGATAGAGTGAAAGGTAACCTGTATGATTGTCGGGCCAAAGGAAAGAAGCCGAGTGGATATACGATCACGTTTGGGTAAAATATCTACAATATTGGGATAGTGATGAATTTAAGAAAAGGAGCGCCCAAGAAAAAGCCGCACGAGCCTCCGAAAAGGGTGGATCGCTGCACACCAGGGGTTCGGTTAACGCAGCGACTCAGCGGATGCTCTTGGTAACTTATTAATTAACTGTATGTATTGTTTTATGTAACTCACATTAATTTTCTATCTAACTTGTCATCTTTCTAATTTTGTAGGAAAAGGAAGAAGGGCGGCCTGTTCGTGTGCCTGAAATCTTTAAGAAGAGGCATATATACAGAAACAAAAAAGGAGAAGAAGTGTGGGTCGAAGACCGCGCTAAAGAGCTATATGTAAGTTATTAAATTCAATCTTTTAAAGTTATTAAATCCGTCAATATTTGTAAATCTAATTCTTGTTATTAAATTTTTTTTCAGGAAAAGGCTACGGCGGTCTATGAAGAAAGGATGGCGAGTCAGGCATCCGAGTGTGGTAGCAGTACCCCAGCTCAAATGACACTAGAGGAGGAAACCGCACTATGGTTGGAGGTGAATGGCGGAGTAAAGAAGGGAAGTGCTTACGGCCTTGGATCGCAGTATGCCTCGGAACGTCTAAATCCAGGTTTGTTTGGCTCTTACACTCCTGCTAGTTCAATTAATCCCTCGGTGGAAGCCTCTTTGCGCAATGAAATCAAAGAGCTTAAGAGAAAGAGTGAAGAAGAACGTTTGCGCAATGAAGAAAATATGAGAGCCATGCGGGAAATGATGCAGAACATTATGTGTGGCAGTGCGGACAAGGGAAAGAAGGGCAAGGGCAAAACCAAGACCAAGAGCAAGACCAAGAGCAAGAGCAAGAACAAAAGTCGGGGGAAAGGCAAGAGCAAACGTCAATACAGCTCGTTGTCTGAGACGGGTTCTGAGTCTAGTTCTGAGGCAACGGAGTAGTAATAATGGATTGTTGATGTTTTAGATTTGTTTTAGACATGTATTAACTTGTTTGGATCGCTATGAATTATTGATGTTATGTAAATTGTTAAAGTTTCAGTTTAAAGGCAATAGGCCTTGTTTAGACTATTATTAAGGCTTGTAGAAGCCTAATCTTCTTCTGGGTGCTGTTTTTACTGTTTTTTTAAGGTGGTGTAGCTCTAATTGCAGGTTTTTTATTGCAGGTTTTACCCAGATTTCCGACCGCATCAGTCCGAAATCTGGGTATTTTTTTGCCTAGTAATTGCAATTTCCCACCGCCGCGGTCGCCCAGCTTAAAAAAAAATTTCTCAGATTTTTGCAGTTTCCCACCGCTGCGATCGCCTAGTTCATCATATTTTATTCCAAAAATTACAGTGGGCGACCGCTGGCCGACCGAATTTCGGTCCGACGTCCGACCGCGTCGGTCGGAGTGCGACCACCATATAGCCGACTGCCTTGTTTGGTCGGAGAATGGTCTGCTGGGCGACCGTTGTCCGACCATATGGGCGGTCGGAAAAGCCCTGATTTTTAGTAGTGTTCCTACTTTAGAAATTATGGATTAAAGCTTAAACCAAAGGAATGAATCAAAGGGAAATACTTAGGTTATGGTTTAGACCTTACTCCATAGAAGAACATCCTTGAATTCTCCCAATTCCAAACTTTCAAGATGAGAAAAACTCCAACAACATTAATAGCAAAAAATGTCTATTGTTCTGCCTCGTTTCTTGTACCAAACGACCCCAAAACTCACTTTTGATGCCTCCAATAGATTCCTTGTGAAAATCCAGTCAAGTTAGGCTTTTAAATCACTCCATGTGACCTTATAATGAAGGAGATATGTTGGTTTCAATATTTGGAATAGTGCAGATTTTTAACCACGCAGTGAGTGGCAATTTCGTAAATAATCTGAAAATTCTGGCAACCCAATTCTTAGTAAAATTATCATAAATCTCTCATATGATGTCGAAACTTGATGATTTCAGTTTCTATGGTTTCCAAATTAAGATACAGATATAATGGTTTGGTTGAAATACAAATAAAAGGCCCTTTTCTCAATATGGTAACTTTTATGCTCAAATTACGTCGAAACCAAACCCAAACTTATCCAAAACTCATCGAAATTTAACCAAACTTTGTGGACATGACCAAAATCATCATACAAACTTATTGGAAGTAAAAAAAAAATATATCGACATGCATATTGCAGTTTCGATTTACCAAAATGAGTGGGAGGACCATTACATATTGCCCAAATGGAAAAGTAAAAGCAGTTTTATATCGATCTCTTTGATCAATTTGAATTTGCCAAAAACCTGATTTTAAATCAAATTTTTAAAAAATAGTAGCAGCGTAAAGCCGCTAAAGTATATCTTGTTTTTTGGAATAGGGTATCTATTCCAACGAAGTGTTGTATTCAAGGGTTTGTAATTAATGACTAAACGGGGAAAATGACTTAACGGAGCACACCTCAATCAATTTCTGAGTTTTTGTTAGCATAAAAAGCAGCGCAACTCCAGGGGATTTGCTAGGAGAGATGATGTGTTTGTCAAGAAGATCTTTGATCTCACTTTGACAATGGATTGTTAGTTTCATTTGGATAGGACGAGCTTTAGTGGAAATTGTTTTTTCATCGAAGTCAGGTTCATAAGGAAGTCTGACTATGTGTTTCTTTCGATTCCAAAAGGCCGTTGGTAAATCACCACAAAGATCTTTTTGAATTTTTGCTTCTAAGGTTTTAACTTTAGACTGAAGAGAAGGATCTTGATGTTGCTGCTGTAGCCTTTGAAATGTTACTTCTTCTTTGAGGAAATTGATTTGGGCTTCCTTATGTTTTAAAGTAGACAAGACCTTCTTGATAGGAAGTTTATCAAAAGGGAGGAGGATCTTATTTCCTATGCACTCAGTTTGGATGCCTTTGTTAGTGACCATAAAAGGCATGACTTCTTTGATGAAAGGGGTGCCGAATATGACTGAGTTAGTAAGGTCTTTTGCTAACACGAAAGAAGTTGAGACTGACAAAGAAGAATTTTCTAAGGAAGTTCTAACTTAAATATCAGAGAATTTGAAGCTAATTCCGAATTTTTGCCATTGGCTGCTCTAAGGGCTTCTTTGATTTTTTCAAAGTATTTTGTTGGGATGAGTGCTTCTTGTATACAATTGAGATCTGCACATGTGTATGCAGTGCAGTAAAGTAAATTAGGCGGTAAAATCGAGCATATGCATGAAATTCACAATATAAATATTCGAGACAAAAATTTAATATAAGAAGATTATATTAAAATTAAAATTAAAAATTATAAAAGCTAGAGGGATTGAACTCTAACCAATTCTTGAGAGAGAGGGAGAATATTGTGAATGGTGTAGTAGAAGTGGTGTGTCCCTTTTACAAGTGATGTGGGGTATTTATAGCAAAAATACATGAAATATCTTGCTAATGCTTGCTGAGGTCATGGATGATGTCACCTTTAGTTGATGTCATGATGTGTCATGCTGATGATGCGGATGATGTCAGCTTGATGTCATAAGTGTGTACTGTAAAATGATGACGCCTTGATGTCATGCTTGCGCATTTTGATTATTCTTCAGCTAAGTCATAATCAGGGTCTTCTTCTTCGTCTTCTTCTTCTTCTAAAGATAGTTGAAACTTTTGGCTGGAGGATCCAGCTTTAAGTTGTTGGAGGATTAATTCCATTTATTCAATAAAATCTCCTTTATTGCTAGAGTTGGCTAACTGTGCAGCTGCTATTGCTTTTTGTTGAAAAAATGAATACTGGGCAGCATCTGTTGGAGACAAATACTTTGAATTTTCTTTGAACCATTTTTCTACTGCCGGAACATAGGCTTCAGAAGGATTCCAGATTTTGTACCATTTGGTTTGACCTTGAATGGCTAACCATTGTAGTCCTTTATGTCCATCTGGCTTATTAAAAGAATATTTTTGGGAATAGATCCACGGAATGTGAAATCTATGGGAAAATTAGAGCACAGGTATCTGTTGTTGACTAAAGAACCTGGTACCAAAATATTCATAACCTTCTTTAACTGAAGGGGGAAGGATTTCAATTTTGTGTCCATATACAGGCCACCATTGATGTGTAAATCACTGAGGAAATTCAGAGACTAATTATTTACCCCAAAGGATAAACTAAGAGTATTTTCCAAGGCAATTTTGAAAAGTGAAGGCATTCATCCAGGCATCCTTGTAGTCGTAGTTATTAAAATATTGAGGTCGAAAAGGTTGGGAATTTTTTTTATATTTGGATGGATGTGTGCCCCATTCTTTTGGCGAGATTATTTTATTAATCCACACCGTTGTATGGTTAACATATGCCTGGGTTTGATTATCTTTGTAAGGTTTGAATAAGCAAGATTTGGTATCAGCAAGGATAAATTAGTAAAATTTTTGAGTATGGTCAGGAGTTTCTTGTATGAAATTGGTTGATGCTAAGCATTTGTCTAGCTACTTCGTAGGGGTTTGGATGCCAAAATTCTGGCTCAATTTGGGTAAGCAAATAGACATTATCATTTTTAAAGTAGGTTGGTTCCTAAGGGGAGGATTTTTTGTATGAAGAAATTGGGTGGCACTGGTGAAGAAACTGCCTGCTTGGGTGCTGAATACACCGTACGTGTGCTCTGTTTATTGGGGCTTTTGGCTACCATTGGTGTTTGTGTGGTGCTTTTAGCCGCCACTGTTTAAGAAGAAGATGCGTGGCCTGAGGCTGCCACAGTGGAACATAAAGTTTTAAACATAGTAAATTTTTTTCTTATTTTAGGGTCGTTTATGGTTGCTTTTATTCCCATAAGCTTACACCAGTTTAAGAAATCTGTATCTGACCAGGAGTCAGATGATGTTTGTGCATGTTGATCTTCATCTTCTTCAACCAAATCTGCCCATTTTTTTGGGCTTACAATTGAAATTCGTTCAGATTTTTCCAGGAGATATGATGGGTGTATTCAATTCGTAGCAGAATCTGCTGGAGTTTGATATCTTGGCTGACTTGGGTCAGCAACATCCTTTGAGAGTTGCATGGAGGCAACTGAAATTATTTGCTGTCGGGAGACAGCTTTGTCTTGTTTGTTTTCCTCTGTAGGAGGAAGGACTGGACGTTCTTCCTTCTTTTTTCTGGGCATTTTATCTTCCCGGCAAGAATTCTCGAGTGAGAAAATCTGGAATAGAGTTTGAGCTCCCTTTTATATATTCTATATCAAAATAAAAAATAGATAAAATATCTTGCCATCTGGCAAATATATGTTTTGAGGCAAGGTTTTGTACATCTTTTTGTAAAACAGATTTTGCACCTTTGCAATCAATTCTTAAAAGGAATTTTTGGTTTAGTAAATCAGCTTGAAATTTAGAAATGCATAAAACAATTGCTAAAATTTTCTTTTTTACTGCAGGATAATTTTGTTGAGCATTATTCCAATGATTAGATGCAAATGCAATGATATGCCACCATAGCCAATGTCTGATGCATCTGTTTCAAAAATTTTGAATGCAGAAGGATCAGGGAGAGATAAACAAGGAAGATGTTTAACTTTTAATTTTATCTGTTGGACAACGTTGGTATGAACATTAGTCCATGGAGGAGGAGGCTTTTTCAATCTATTATGGAGAGGTTTTAACAGATTGCTAATACCTGGAATAAAATCGTATACATAATTAACACAACCTAAAAACATTTGAAGCTGGGTTTTATCTAAGATTTGATCAGGGAACTTATCAGCAAACTGAATTGATCTTTGGATATTGTGACCTAAAAATCGTATATTTAGTTGAAAAAGACTATATTTGATTTTTGAAAGAACTAAGCCATTTTCCTTAATGGTATTAAAGAAGATTCTTAAATATTTAAAATGTTGATAGGTTCTAGTAGAGCATACTAAGACATCATCAATGTAAACGTAAATAAATTTTAAAAAAGGATTTAAAAGGTCATTCATGATTCTTTGAAATTATGAAGGAGCATTTTTTAATCCAAATGGTATTACATTCCATTCGTATTGCCCAAATGGAACAGTAAAAGCAATTTTATATCGATCTCTTGGTTTAATTTGAATTTTCCAAAAACCTGATTTTAAATCAAATTTTGAAAAAATTGTAGCAGTATAAAGCCGCTAAAATAAATCTCTTTTGTTTGGAATAGGGTATCTAATCCAACGAAGAGCTGTATTCAAGGGTTTGTAATTAATGACTAAATGGGGAAAAATGACTAAACGGAGGACACCTCGTTCAATTTCTGAGTTTTTGTTAACATAAAAAGCAGCGCAACTCCAGGGGGATTTGCTAGGAGAGATGATGTGTTTATCAAGAAGATCTTGATCTCACTTTGACAATGGATTGTTAGCTCGTGATTCATTTGGATAGGATGAGCTTTAGTGGGAATGTATTTTTCATCAAAGTCAGGTTCATAAGGTAGTCTGACTATATGTTTCTTCCGATTCCGAAAGGTTGTTTGTAAATCAGCACAAAGATCTTTTTTGATTTTTTCTTCTAAGGTTTTAACTTTAGACTGAAGAGAAGGATCTTGAAGCTGCTGCTGTAGCCTTTGAAATGCTACTTCTTCTTTGTGGAAAAATTATATGGGCTTCCTATGTTTTAAGGTAGACAAGACCTTCTTGATAGGAGGTTTATCAAAAGGTAGGAGGATCTTATTTCCTATGCAGTCAATTTGAATGCCTTTATTAGTGATCATAAAAGGCATGATTTCTTGGGTGAAAGGGGTGCCTAATATGACTGAGTTAGTAAGGTCTTTTACTAAGAAGAAAGGCTTATCTATGGTTCATTTGAACTGCTCTAGATAGTGTTTCTTTTGGTCAGCATTCTCAAGATTACTAATAAGCTCAAGAAGGAGATCTTGTTCTTTAGAGAGAACATTAATCTCGGGTTGACTATTTTTATCTTCCTGACTAGATTCGGATGAAGATGATTGTACATCATCATCTTCAAGTTGGTTGAATTGTTGTTCAAGTTCATCATCAACAATATCAGAAGCATCACTTTCTTATAGTATGAGTTGTTTTATTTGGTTAAGAATAGACTCATCCAATTCAAGGTTTCTAACTTTGTTAGCTAGTTTGCAGTATTTGGCGATATGCCCAGTTTTGTGACATTTGTAACATTTTTCAGAATTGGGAGATTTGAAACCTAGTGCTTTAGGTCTATTGGGTAGAGCTTTATTTTTGGAGTAGGAAGGTTTTGTTTCCTGAACTTGGATGCAGAAGGTCTATATTTTGGAATGGCCTCCTTATCTTTAGCTTTTTGTCTCTTATGAGGCTTTTTACCACAAGGAGGGATGCCAAATTGTTCACAGAAACTTCCTAAATCTCTGCGAGTTTGAGCTCTATCTTTGGCTAATTGTCTCAATATCTTATCTTGTCGGCAGATTTTGAGAGCAACTTGTTGAATGAGACTGATAAGCTGACCATAGGTGATTTATTAATAAGGAATAATATCACCAGTGTAGAGACTTTGGAGTTCCTCTTTGACTAAATCTCTAAGGAACTTAGGCAGGCCATCTAGGAATTTTTTTTTCCAATATGGGAAGTTTCCATCTGGTTTTTCATATATTCGTGTAAGAAATGAGTCTTTATACCACCTAAAATCAGAGAGGGTCTTACACTTAAGATTGTTAAGTATTTCAGAAGATCATTCTCTGAAAATACCTGGACTACCTATGAATGTTTTGATAATGGTGTAAATTAGGGTGTTGGTCGAATCAGGAACGGTTTCGCCATCTTTTAGGATTGGTTCCCCTGTTGGATCAATTCTAACACTGTAGAAGTTTTTCTGATGATCTTCCTCGCCAAGATGGGTATCCCACCAGCACTTAAGTTGACCTGTAAAACCTGCTACTAATATATGGGTAGTAAGTTGGTCAGTACAGTTATGAGAAGTTCTATATGCAGTGGCTACCATAGTCATCTGCTGCAATTTGGACAAAATATTGTATTCGGAGCAATAATCTATATTCCATCATAGATGTTGTTGGCATTGTCGTTATTCTGCATGACTCTAGGTTTTTTTTCTAAAACCATATCAGGATGGGTAGCTCTAGGATAATAGAGTTTTTAGGGTTGTCGCCAGTTGGAAGATCCTGTTCTAAGAGGAGCAACATCTAGAGAAGGATCATGATGAAATTGATCAGATTGTGTATGGGATTCTTGTTCTGTATCTACCTCTAGAAGAACACCTAGAATAGAATCATCATTAGTTACAGACTCTTTAGTTGCAGAGTCTTGAACGACAAATGTTTTCTCTATTTCAGAGATTCTACGTTGAAGGTTAGAAAGTTGAGGAAAATCTTTAGATTGGTGACTCTGGAGTTCTCTAGCAAAAGTTTTAGGGATCTCATAAGGTTTAAATAGTGAAATTGAGGATGTTCCGACTGACTTAGTACTAGTGGATACTGAAAAAGATGGTTTTGAAATCAAATATTCACCAACAGTTTGTAAATACTTATTTGTATAATTATTTTGTTCAAAGATATTAAAATATCTTTAACTGTGAAAGGTTCACTTTCAGGTTTTAATTTGAAAGGAGTAGCTACCACTTGGGTTTTGCCATATTTGTTGAAAATCCTTATGGTGGAGGAAGTTCAGAGACGACTTCTTCTCCAGTTGAAGTTTTCCAAATTTTTAAAACATTAATAGATTTAGGAAAAGGAAATTCTATATGGTGGTATTCAGCATGAGCTTCAGACTACTCAAAGAAATTAATTTGCTCTTGAATCGAGTTCAAGGATTCATAATAATTTTTTTGAAGATTTTTTCTTTCATTTCCTTGAAAGCTGTTAAAAAGCCATGTTCTCTTAAAAAGGTTTTCAGGAGAGTAAAATTCTGTCCTGAGTTTTTCTTTGCCAATTTGAAAATCTTTTTCTAAAATACCTAACTCAGCACCTAGAGATGAATAAGTAGGAGACTGAGGTCTTTCGAAGTTAACTTCAGTTGGAGGTGTTTCCACTGAGTATTCTGTTTGAGGAATCCTAGATTCGAAGTTAACAGTTTCGATTCTAGAAGTAAATGAAGAGACAGAGTGTCTAGCAGACTGAGTCTCAGACTGTGCTAAAAGTGAGGAAGATACTCTTTGACTATGAGATCATCAGAAGGAAATAGTTACAGATCCTGAAGAAAACTGTTGGATCTGGGACACATTAGTATTTTCTGGCTTCTGGGCTGGGGTAGCATCCTGCAATAGCCAAATTTGAGGTAAAGAAACCTGATTCCAGGATATAGGTCTTGGAACTGACAAATCGGATCTTTGAATATCTATTTGGAAGAGAACAGTTTCTCCTTTATGAAGTGTTTTCATGGCTTCAGAATTGAAGGCTGAAATCATAGCTTTGTATTGAATTCTATAGATAATTGCAACAGGAAGAGATCCACTTTTGGTTTTATATTGGATGTCTTGACATTTAGTGTCAAGGAATCTAATATATTCCTATCTTTAAGGGATACAGTAAAGTTGGGAAAGCAGTCAAAATAAATTGGTCCATTAGAAAGACTGGTTTCTACAATTCCTAGAAGGGGATCATTGAAGTCTAAAAATCTAGAATCTCTAAGACAGAGGAGGAGAGATGTATCTAGTCCTTCTCTAGAAAGAGGTTTAGCTGCAATTTGTACTAAACCAAAATGGAGATAGTTGTACTTTTTTCTATATTTCTCTATAGATTTTAGGTTTAAAAGCTTGATGTCCTCATGATTTGACTCAAGAGGAATGGTTTGCTCGATTGTTGAAATGTGGTAGTCACTTGTCAAATTTCATCTAGACTTATAAATTGTAGACTGGAGATGTTTAGGAATTTTGCAGTCATCAATTGATGGATGAAAATCAGTAAAAATAACCTCTTCTTTGAGTTTAGAATTTGAAGAGGAAGAGGAGGATGTAGAACTAGAAGAGAAAGGAAAAGAGTTTTTAGTGGAGGAAGAGAAAGGATGGAAGAATTCTTGGTAAGATCTGCACAGAAAAATTCGATAAATAATAATGACTTAAATGCTTCATGTTCTTGGATCTACAGACCAATGGGTTCCATAAGAATAATTTTGAAGTTCTTAACTCAATAGTATGTGCCAGCTCGTGCTGGGTAGTGGGAGAAGGGCTTTGTGGTTCCCCTGTTTCTCTACGATTCTTTTATGATAATCTTGGCGGCACAGATACCGCAAGAACCTCCTATGAGGTTGCCGCAGATGCAGACGTTCGATCTCAGGGAGCACCTGTGCCAGTTCTTAATGTTGCCGCAGTAAATTATGTTCCGGAGGCAGCATGTGTTGTGCCTATAGTTATTCTGGCTAGTTAGCTAGCCCGGGTAATAGCTCGCTCCGAGTGTCCGAAGAGGCTGCACTATTTTACCCAATTGAACTTTCTGATGTTCTTAGGCCATGCATCAAATAATCCCTGTGTAAATTTTTTAAAATAAAATAATGTCAGCATATCTTTTAGGCTCTTGATTATATCGAGCGGTATGGTGTTGATTATTCTGCTTTCCAGTTTCAGGGTCTAGCTTTGGATTGGTGGACCGTTCTCTTATTAGCTAACTTGGTTCGATTTTTCTTCTAGATTCATGGAAAAAGTTCCTTTCGCATAGTGAGCGAGATGAAAAGCATTGCCAGCTTGAATAGATTGGGCAGGGTAGCCTGTCGGTTTCAGAATATGAGATTAAAATCTCTAGGATGGCTGGATATGCACCAGAACTAGTCTATGAGACATCCGAGAAGGTTCAACGATTTATTGATGACTTTTCTCTTTCCTTGAGCTCCAAGATGGCTCGAGATATTGAGGTCAGGATTTCATTTGATGTTGTTGTTGATATTGCTCGGAGGTATGAGGCATACCATAAGTTAGAGCAGGAAGCGTCAGAGCGGGAGAGCAAGAAATCCCGTGGTCCTGGTGGGTAACTATGGTACCTCTTCTGGCGAGGTAAGAGTTCTGGATATCGTGGGAGGTCACCTGCCAGGTTATCTCTGCTTGTGGTGCGTGATTCTCAGAGTGCGCCAGTAGTTAGTCAAGATCAGACTCGATCTTTTCTTTTTAGCTACCAGCAGTCTGTCCAACATCCATTTTTAGCCAAAAGGTATTATCATTGTCGTGAACCTCGTCATCATAGGAGGAACTGTCCCTTACTTTGATAGGAAGGCAGTCATCCTTCTTCACACTCGCAGGCACCTGCCAGTCGCGAGGGATTTCCTTTAGATCTCAATAAGCCAGAGATATGCCACTATCAGATAGAGGTTGAGAGTGTGGTGGCAGTGGTTCTTCTGTAAGTAATTCTCAGGGCGGCAACCTAGCTCAGCCGCAGAGGCAGTTCTATGAACTGCTCATGCAGGATGCTGAGGCGTTCGAGGTAATTGACCTAAGTATTTCTTCTTCCCTTATATGTGAGTAAGATTTGATTCTTCCGATCAATTTGGAAATGATTTGTCTTATCATGTTTCCATGATTTCGTTGGATGTAGTCTATTAAGAATCAGTTGCGGTAGAGGGGTGAGCTTCTGGTAGGATTTATTTCTGGCATTTGTGAGAGCCCTACTAATTTATCTGGTCTAAGTGTGAGAGATTTGACAGTGAGTGTCGGTATTGTCTGCCTGGCATTTTTTTGTGCCACATTCTATTATTATGTCAAATCACTTTACCTCTCTTCTCGGAATTCCGTGCTGGTTGGATAATGGAATTCTTGTTCATCACTATCAGAAAGTATCGTTGTTTCTTCATGTGTAAAGTGATTAGTAAGTAATATTTGATATATATATCTCCTCTTGGTTCGAGACGCTAGTAGAGTCATGTTATTCTATGAGCTTGTCTTAGTTATAAAAAGGGTTTTCTGGTAAAATGTTTGAGTTTTCTTCTTATTGGGAGGTTAAATTGGCATGGATGTTGTTCCATAAAGCTCATTTAATATCTATTTCTTCAATTGCGATTCTTTGGCTTGCTTGACTCATAAGTAGTCTAGCTTTGGTAGCCAAGCAAATAAGCAGATGAGCTTCCAAAGGCTCTAATTATTCTTATCCTTAGCCCATTGCCATCTCTTCTTCGTCCGGAACCAGTGAGTTTGGGCAATTAGTAGCCGCTTGTGGTATTCCCTGTGTTGAGCAAGAGTGCGTTTCAAGGTAGCCGGGTAAGCACATTATTGTATTTTAAGGCTACTAAGGGTAATGAGAGGCGTCACTTGACCCCCTGAGTTGATCTATCATGCGGTGGTGCTTATGGAAAAGGTATGGAGTTGTGAACTCGAGAGTTGCAGCTGTTTGGCAACTCGATGGGGTAATTTGGTAGCTCAGGTCTTAGCCGCATTATGTTTTTAGCTAAGTCTTCCTTAGTCCAGCAGACTCTGCGAGGATGGCTATTTCTATTCAAATTAGTTGTATGAGTTTATGCTCTAAGTGGAGGAGGCTTTCTCAAATAATGAATGCTAATATTAAATCTCTAAGGCGTTGCCCAAGCGTAAGCTAATTCTTAGTTTCATCGACCTGTTCTATATCGCAAAGTATATAAATGAGGTGATTCATTGGTGGAGGAAATCATGTTAATCCATCCAGAGTTCCGTGTACTTTGTTTCGAAAATGTAGAACTCTCATCTCGTGATCGTGGAAGGATCAACTTAGTCAGAATAAGCTGGGCAATGGTGTTATGATATTATCCAGATATATTTTATTCCAATTGTTCGATATGCGTGTTATAATTCAGATCCTGTAATCAGGAGATAATGCCCATGGAGTAGCTTATGAAGGTCGTGCAACTTCTCTTTTTATCTGTGCGAATTTTTCTTTAGACATAGTCTCGTTTGAGGACGAACGAGAGTTTAAGTGGAGGAGAATGAAACGACCTTATGTAGTCGTTTCGGAAGTTAGGGCTCTGATTAGCGTGTCGATAATTTTATAATCTTCGTAAGGTCCAATAGGATCAGTCTGTAAAATTTGAACTAAATTGGACTTCGTTTGGTAGGCATCGGAAGAAGGTTTCAGTTTTCGTTGTCGGTAAATCATAAAAAGAGGTTTTTGAGCTCGATTTTTGGCGAATGAGCTCCGATTAAAAATTCGAAAGCGTCGTTAGGTTTGTATGGTCATTTGTGACCTGTGTGAATTTTTGGAAGTGCATTCCGAGGTCGTTCGGATGGTTTCCGCTAAAATACGAAAGTTAAAGAATTTGATTATTTTTCATTTAATTCGTATCTTAAGTTTCAGAAATTCGATTCAAGATCTGTCTTCGCGAGTACGTCACATAAATTTTGTATAACTTGTATGCAAAATTTGAGATTATTTCAAATTTCGTAGGATTCCGTTTTAATTTTCGTCACGAAAGAAAAGAAAATATTAAAGAAAAGAAAAAAAGAAAAAGAAAAAGAAATTTGAGGTTGTGGCTTCCAAGACTAAGGGATATAAAATCCTTTAGCTCACATTAGAGGAAAGAAACTCAAGAAATGGAAGCAGAGAATGCAGAAGGAAAAAAAAGTCAGAAACTAAAGGAAAAGGAGAAGGAAAAAAGTAGAATTTTCACCTCGAAACATCCAGGTAATGGTGTTAATCCATTATTTTATTTTATTACATGTGTTTGAATATATTTTATCGGTAAAAATGGAGATATTAGATATCGTTTTAATAAATTCAATTGATAGTTTCAAGGGTTAATTGGACCCCGAACATGGAATTGATTATATATTTATACTCAGGGAATTATGGGAAACCCATAAATGTAATTTATTTAGGGTTTGGTTATGTGACTTTGAACCCTGTACATAGGCCTGACCTGCGTATTGCGTATGCGAATAGGGTATCAGGTTCCTAACCGGATTGCCCTAAGATGAAGGGAATGAAGCCTTTAACCTAATTTGATATATTTTCTGCTTATTGAATAAGCAGGATCGTTGGTAGTGAATTCAAAAGATAAAGCGGTTGTTGAGTAGCACTTTAAAATAAGGTAAGTGATTATATCCATTTCTTTGGAGACCCTTGGTCTTTTAGATATTCTACCACGTATTCCTTACGTGTGTAGCTGCCGATAGGCGTACTCATTACCCCTTAACTTTAGATTTACATTGTATATTATTTTTTATGCCTTGTTGTTGGTATTGCATTGAGCATAAAAGCATTGTACTCTAGCTGTGAGCTTGATATATACTTCCCGGCTGTCGATGAGGGTCCTGCGCCAGTAAAAGGTTATTATTGCATCATGTTGAGTGCAGGAGTATTCCGCCTCAGCTTTACATTATATCTGGTGCAGGAGTATTCCGCTGCAAGAGTAGGAGTATTCCGCTCTTATGTCAGATACTGAGTGCAGGAGTATTCCGCCTCAGCTTTATATTATATCGGGTGCAGGAGTATTCCGCCCCAGGACCAGGAATATTCCGCTCTTATGTTAGATCCTGAGTGCAGGAGTATTCTGACTCAGCTTTATATTATATCGGGTGCAGGAGTATTCCGTCCCAGGAGCAGGAGTATTCCGCTCTTATGTCAGATACTGAGTGCAGGAGTATTCTGCCTCGGCTTTATATTATCTCGGGTGCAGGAGTATTCTGCCCCAGGAGCAGGAGTATTCTGCTCCTATGTCAGATACTGAGTACAGGAGTATTCCGTCTCAGCTTTATATTATTATCGGGTGCAGGAGTATTCCGCCCCAGGAGTAGGAGTATTCCGCTCCAGTTGGTTATTAGATTGTATTCCCCTCGAATGCTGGAGTATTCCGCTTCGAGACGGGACTACGGACACATGTGACCCCATTGCATCATATTGTATTAATTTCATCTCATTGCACCGGCTGTTGTGTATTTTGTGACTTAGTGCGATGTTTTGTGTATGTATTATGTATTTCTGGTTGTTGATATGTTTCTGGCTCGTATCAGTTGTTTGATTATGAGTTTATGGTTTCTTACGTGTTTTCAGCAATTATCTAACTCTGTTTTTTTTTTATAGTTGAGACAAGGTGAATTTGGTTTATGTATTTTCTTCTCCCTGGCTAGCTATCCTATTCTTTGAGGTGGCTAGTCTGCTCCACTTATTGAATCCTTTTGACTCACCCTTGTTTGTTGTTTTTTTCTTGTCCATTTATTTCGTTTCGGCAGGTTCGCTCCAAGATTGAGTTCGCTACGTTGTTAAGGAACGAAGACGACCTCAGCTATCAGGGTGAGCCAGTTTTTATTCCGGGCGGCCACCAATTTTATGTTTATGATTTCAGTTGTATTTTACTCCCTTTATGATACGATCCAGAATCCGGTTAGGTCATGCGGGCACCCGACATCTTCCCCTAGACCTGTCGGGTGAACCCTTACTAATTTAATTCAGAAAATAAATATAACAATTCATAAATAAGGACAAGACTGAAAACAAAAACACAGACATACTGATACCTCTAAGCTGTACAAAAGAAATTACAGCTGACTACTCGACATACTAGGTTTAGGGCTATCCAGACTAGATATCTAAGAGTACAGAAGAAGACAAATACCTCCTAAAGGGAGCAAAATACAACTGAAATAGTAAACATAAAACTGGTGGCCATCTGGAATAAAAGCTGGCTCACCCTGACAGCTGAAGTCGTCTTCGCTCCTTCACAACGTGGCGAACTCAATCCTGGAGCGAACCTGCCGAAACGAAATAGATAGAAAAGAAACAAACAACAAACAAGGGTGAGTCAAGAGGACTCAATAAGTGGGGCAGACTAGCCACCTCAAAGAATAGGATAGCTAGCCAGGGAGAAGAAACAGATAGACCAAATTTCTTTTATTTAAATTATAAAAGGCAGAGCCAGATAACAACCGAAAACACGTAAGGACTTCTAAACTTAAACAAGGATGCGTGCCATAAACATATCAACAAATAAGCAGTGCACATATAAGCAGAACAGTAGTCATGTACCGCAAGTCTACACAATGGTATGAATTGAGATGAAATAAAATGAAGTGAGATGAAATTAAATGAAATATGATGCAAAGGGTCACATGTGCCCGTCATCCCATCTCGAAGCGGAATACTCCTGCATTCAAGGGGAATCCAATCTGATAACCAACTGGAGCGGAATACTCCTGCTCCTGGGGCGGAATACTCCTGCACCCGATATGATATAAACCAGAGGCGGAATACTCCTGTACCCGATATAATGTAAAGCTGAGGCGGAATACTCCTACACTCTCCTGGGGCGGAATCCTCCTACCCTCAATATGATACAATGGAGCGGAATACTCCTGCTCCAAGGGCGGAATACTCCTACCCTCAATATGATACAATGGAGTGAATACTCCTGTTCCTGGGGGCGGAATCCTCCTACCCTCAATATAATACAATGGAGCGGAATACTTCTGCTCCTGGGGCGGAATACTCCTACCCTCAATATGAATGGAGCGGAATACTCCTGCTCCTGGGGCGGAATACTCCTGCCCTCAATATGATATGAAAGGTAATGCATATGAATGACATATAATGCATATGAATGCAATGTGATGCAATAATAACCCTTCACCGGCGCGGGACTCTCATCGACAACCGGGAAGTAGATGCTAACTCACAACCAGAGTACCATGCTCAGATCCTCAATGCAATACCAACAACAGGACATAACATATAATATACAATGTAAATCCAAAGCTAAGGCGTAATGAGTGCGCCTATCGGCAGCTACACACGTAAGGAACACGTGGTAGAAAATCCACGAGGCCAAGTGCCTCCAAAGAAATGGATATAAACACTTACCTTGTTACAAAGTTAGTACATCCACTCAATAACCGCTTGTCCTTTGGTTTCATTGCCAAACGATCCCACTCTATTCAATAAGCAGAAAAATATATCAAATTAGGCTAAAGGCTTCATTCCTCTACATCTTAGGGCAATCCGGTTAGGAACCTGATACCCTATTCGCATACGCAATACGCAGGCCATGCCTATGTACAGGGTTTAAGCTCACATAACCAAACCCCAAATAATTTACATTTATATATTGCCCATAACTCACTGAGTACGAATATATATTCAATTTCATTATCGGGGTCCATTTGACCATTTAAACTATCAATTTACGTCATTAGGACGATATCTAATATTCCTATTTTTACCAGTAAAAATATATTCAAACATACGTAATAAACTCAAATAATATATTAAGATCATTACCTGAATGTTCTAGGGTGAAAATACTATTTTTCTCCGGCCCCTTTTCTCATTTTCTGGCATTTTTCTTTCTCTGCTTTTTCTCGTTTCTGTTATGTTTCGTTCCATTTCTGTTCTATAAACTAGATAAGGGCCACTGCCCATGGTCACTTGCTCACCTAGCCTTTTCTTTCATTTTTTGTCTTTTTGCGTTTTGTGTTTTGTCCTTTTTTTTTCTTTTTTTCCTTTAAAATTTGCTTGCTACGGTAAAAATTAAAACGGTACCCTACTATATTCGAAATAATCCCAACTTTTTCGTACAAGTTATACACAATATATGTAACATACTCGCGAAGGCGGATCTCAAATTGGACTCCCAAAACTCAAGATGCGAATTTAAATAGAAAAAGTCAAATTATTTAACTTTCGGCATTTTAGCGGAAACTAGCCAAACAATATCGAAATTCACTTTCGAAAAATCATAAAAGTCACAAATAATCATACTAACCTAATGGCGCTTTCGGATTTCAAATCAGAGCTCATTCGCCAATACCGAGCTCGTAAATCTCTTTTTGAATATTTATTGACGATAAAAACGGAAACGTTCTTCCGATGCCTATCAAACGAAGTCTGATTTAGCTCAAATTTTACAGACAGGTCCTAATGGATATTATGAATATCTTAAAATTATCGGTACGCCAATCAGAGTCCTAACTTTCGAAACGACTAACCGAGGTCGTTTCGTTCTCCTCTACTTAAACTCTCGTTCGTCCTCGAACGAGCCTAAGTCTAAAGAAAAATTCGCACAGATCGCAAAAGAACTTGCACGACCTTCATAAGCTACTCCACAAGTATTATTCCCTGATTACAGGATCAGAATTATAACACGCATATCGAACTCTTGGATAAAAACATAGCTGAATAATATGATAACATCATTGCGCAACTTATTTGGACTAAGCTGATCCCTTTCTCGATCATGAGAGAAGAGTTCTATATTTTTGAAATGAAGATACACGCAACTCTTGATGGGCTAACATGATTCCACCAATGAATCACCTCATCGATATACTTTCGATATAGAACAGGACGATGAAACAAAGAATTAGCTCACGCTTGATACAATAGGGGAAGGTTTTGAAGTACCTTGTCACTACTCACTATAAAAGATTTGATGCAAGCTATATTATTTTTACGAATGCACTATGCAACATCTCAGTTGACTTTAGTGTTGTTCCGCAAGCTCCTTGTGGGAATGTAGTTACTCATATCCTAATGTATGTCAAAGGTTCATCTGAACAGGGTCTATCGTATAAGGATAAGGATCATACAACTACTACCGGATAGTATGATGTAGACCAAGAATGATCTTCAGACTGAACATCTACCTCAGGGTGTTGCTTTGAATTGGAATTATTATGACTTGAAAAAGTAAATATAAAAGAGACATGTAGTTGGACCTTCAGCTGAGGCAGAATACCAACAACAAAGTTGATTACATGTGCACTTGTAACGCTAAAGTAACTTCTCAAGGAGTTGAGGTGTGAAAGAGATATGCATACCAATGATGGATTGTTGACAAGCTGCACTAGACCTTTAACTCTAAATTTTCATGAAGTAAAACAGCAGTCAGTATGAGGATCCAGTTCTAGTTGAATACAGACAGATAGCCAGAAGAAAATTGGAGTCACCATACAGGGTTACTACTGACGATGTTCTCATGTATAAAGATAGACTTTGTGTTCCTGATGTTACAGATTTACGTGGACAGATTATGATAGAGGCACATTATTCCAAATATACTGTTCATCCGGGTTCGACTAAGATGTACCATGATCTTAAGCAGATTTATTGGTGGGACGAAATGAAGTGTAACATAGCAGAATTCTTATTATTTTTTTTTGGCTCAGTGTTCTAATTGCCAGCAAGTTAAAGTCGTGTCATCTTTCGAGACTTTATGCTTCAGTAGATAGGTACGTATATATGATCAGGTTGCCAGCTTATCTCTATCATTAATAGATTATTAGTGGGTTTAGCAATGATCGACACTCATTGTAGATTTCTGCCGTGGCCTTACTTTGGGTCGTGAGAAAAGTAGTATCAACACCTCAGAGATTTAATATTACCATTTAGTATTTGGAGGAAGACTCCTCCACTTAAAGCACAAACTCATGCAGCCATTTGAATAGGAATTACCATCCTCGCACAGTCTGCTGGACTAAAGAAGATTTAGCTAAAAGCTGAACGTAGGCAGACCTAAGCTACCAACTTCCCTTTCGAGTTGCCAAATAGCTGCAACTCTTAAGTTCACAACTCCATACCTTTGCCGTAAACACCACCGCCTGATGGATGGTACTTCTATATAAAAATTCCGGCAAAGTTTCCCCTGAAACTGGATGATCCGCAAAAACAGAACCAGCACTATACTATACATGGGAATGGATACCCGGATAAACTGATATCCAAAACAATAATATGCTTACCCGGCTACAATAACACGTACTCTGGCTCAACACAGGGAACGTCACAAGCGGCTACCAATCGCCCAAGCTCACTAGTGCCGGACGAAGAAGAAATGGAAATGGATCGAGGATAGAAATAATTAGAGCTTCAGGAAGCTCATCTTCTTATTTGCTTGGCTACCAGAGCTAGATTACTTCCGAGTTAGGCTAGCCAAAGAACCGCAATTGAAGAAACAGATATTAACTGAGCTTTATGGAACAACATCCATGCCAATTTGACCTCCCAATAAGAAGGAAACTCTGACAATTTACCAGAAACTCTTTTTATAACTAAGACAAGCTCATAGAATAATATGACTCTACTAGAATCTCGAACCAAGAGAAGATACATAGATCGAGCATTACTTACTAGCCACTTTACACCGGAAGAAATAACGACACTTCCTGATGGTGACGAATAAGAATCCCATCATCCTACCAACACTGAATTCCAAAGAGAGAGGTAGACTGACTTGACATAATATCAGAATGTGGCACAATAAGATGCCAAGCAGAAAATACCACCACTCACTCCCAATCTCTCACATTTAAACCTAATAGGGTCATCATAAATGGCAGGAATAAATCATATCAGAAGCTCACCCCTCTACTGCAACCGATTCTTAATAGAAACGACGTCCAAGGAAACCATCGAAACATGATAAGACACACCATTTCCAGATCGATCGAAAGAATCAAATTTTACTCACATTTAAGAGAAGAAGAAATACTCGGGTCTACTACATCGGATGCCTCAGCATCCTGCCAGACTGGCAGTTCATAAAACTGCCTCTGCGGCTGAACTAAGCTGCTACACTAATAATTACCTTCTGAAGCATAACTGCCACCACGCTCTCAACCTTTACTGGATCGTGGCATTTCTCTGATTGATTGAGATCTAAATAAAATCCCCTGCGACTATGCAGGTGCCTGACGAGAGAAAGGATGACTGCCTACTCGCCGGAGTAACGGAAAACTCTTTAAAGGATAGCCAGTCTCACGACAATGATACCACATTTTTGCTGAAAAATGGAAGCTGGAAAGATTGTTGATAGCTGTAAAGAGAAGACTGAATCTAATCTTGATGAGCTACTGGCGCACTTTAAGAATCAAGTGACACAAGCTGAGATAACCTGGAAGGTGACCTCCCAAAATAATCAGAACTTTTACCTCCAAATGAGGTAACATGGTTACCCACCAGGGCCGTGGGATCTCTTACTTTCCCGCTCTAACTTATGGTATGCCTCGAACCTTCGGGCAATATTAACAACAACATCAAATAAAATCCAGACCTCAATTTCTCGAGCTATCCGGGATCTCAAGGAAGGAGAAAGGTCAGCAATAAATTTTTGAATCTCTCAAAAGGCTCATGGACTATTTCTAATGCATATTCAGCTATTCTATAAAATTCAATCTCATATTCTGAAACACCAACAAGCTAACCGACAGGCTACCCTGTCTAATCCACTCAAACTGAAAACACTTTTGATCTCGCTCGCTACTCGAAAGGAACTTTCCACGAATCTAGAGGAAAAACCGAACCAAGTTAGCTAATAAGAGAGCGGCCCACCAATTCAAGGCTGGACCCTGAAACTTGAAAGCAGAATAATACACAGCATATTGCTCGAGATAACTAACAGCCTGAAGGATATGCTGACATCATTTTATTTTTAAAAAGAATCACGAGGTTTATCCGATGCATTGCTTAAGAATATCGAAAGGTTCAACCGCGTAAAATAATGCAACCTCTTCAGACACTCGGACCGAACTGATACCTCGGCTGGCTAACCAGCCAGAACAATTAGAGGTACAACACATACTACCTCCGGAATATAATTTACTGCAGCAATATCAAGAACTGGAGTAGAAGCTCCCTGAGACTAAACATCTGCATCTGCGGTAACCTGATAAGCTGCGTAGTAAATAATAGGTTCTTGCGGTATCTGCGTCGCCAATATTCTCGTAAAAGCATCGTAGAGAGCCAAGCGAACTACAAGGCCCTGCTCCCTTACCCATCAGGAGCTCGTACAACTGGGACCTCCATAACTAGATTGTCAGCACAATTAAAAAAAAAACTCTCGGGGCTTCGTCAGTGCTAGCCCCTGGCTAGACTGCTTCGTCTTGAACTCATACCGTTTGCTGATTTGTCGCACGAGGGTTCACAATTACCACGAAGGAATTAACAAATTAACGAAAATACTTTTGAATACTAAACCGACGCACGATCAGAAAAGAAGAAAGTGAAACTTCCTAAATGCCATCATAGCCTCTCGTAGATAAGTACGGACGTCTACGTACCCATCAGCGAGACTCTACTAGACACTATCTTAGTCTGGATATACTCTAAACTGGGCTCTGATACCAACTGACACGACCCAGAATCCAGTTAGGTCGTGCGGGCACCGACATCTCCCTAGACCTGTCGGGCGAACCCTTACTAATTTAATTCAGAAAATAAATATAACAATTCATAAATAAGGACAAGACTGAAAACAAAAACACAGACATACTGATACCTCTAAGCTGTACAAAAGAAATTACAGCTGACTACCCGACATACTAGGTTTAGGGCTATCAAGACTAGAGATCTAAGAGTACAGAAGAAGACAAATACCTCCTAAAGGGAGAAAAATACAACTGAAATAGTAAACATAAAACTGGTGGCCATCTGGAATAAAAGCTGGCTCACCCTGACAGCTGAAGTCGTCTTTGCTCCTTCACCACGTGGCGAACTCAATCCTGGAGCGAACTTGCCGAAGCGAAATAGATAGACAAGAAACAAACAACAAACAAGGGTGAGTCAAAAGGACTCAATAAGTGGGGCAGACTAGCCACCTCAAAGAATAGGATAGCTAGCCAGGGAGAAGAAACAGATAGACCAAATTTCTTTTATTTAAATTATAAAATGGCAGAGCCAGATAACAACCGAAAACACGTAAGGACTTCTAAACTCAACCAAGGATGCGTGCCAGAAACTTATCAACAAATAAGCAATGCACATATAAGCAGAACAGTAGTCATGTACTGCAAGTCTACACAATGGTATGAATTGAGATGAAATAAAATGAAGTTAGATGAAATGAAATGAAATATGATGCAAAGGGTCACATGTGCCCGTCATCCCATCTCGAAACGGAAAACTCCTGCATTCGAGGGGAATCCAATCTGATAACCAACTGGAGCGGAATACTCCTGCTCCTGAGGCGGAATACTCCTGCACCCGATATAATATAAACCAAAGGCGGAATACTCCTGCACTCTCTTGGGGCGGAATACTCCTGCACCCGATATAATGTATAGATGAGGCGGAATACTCCTACACTCTCCTGGGGCGGAATCCTCATACCCTCAAGATGATACAATGGAGCGGAATACTCCTGCTCCTAAGGCGGAATACTCCTACCCTCAATATGATACAATGGAGCGAAATACTCCTGTTCCAGGGGCGGAATCCTTCTACCCTCAATATGATACAATGGAGCGGAATACCCCTGCTCCTGGGGCGGAATACTCCTACCCTCAATATGCATGGAGCGGAATACTCCTGCCCTCAATATGATATGAAAGGTAATGCATATGAATGACATATAATGCATATGAATGCAATGTGATGCAATAATAACCCTTCACCGGCGCGGGACTCTCATCGACAACCGGGAAGTAGATGCCAACTCACAACCAGAGTACCATGCTCAGATCCTCAATGCAATACCAACAACAAGCCATAACATATAATATACAATGTAAATCCAAAGCTAAGGCGTAATGAGTACGCCTATCGGCAGCTACACATGTAAGGAACACGTGGTAGAAAATCCACGATGCCAGGTGCCTCCAAAGAAAGAGATATAAACACTTACCTTGTTACAAAGTTAGTACATCCACTCAATAACCGCTTGTCCTTTGGTTTCATTGCCAAACGATCCCACTCTATTCAATAAGCAGAAAAATATATAATATTAGGCTAAAGGCTTGATTCCTCACATCTTAGGGCAATCCGGTTAGGAACCTGATACCCTATTCGCATACGCAATACGCAGGCCAAGCCTATATACAAGGTTTAAGGTCACATAACAAAACCCCAAATAACTTATATTTATATATTGCCCATAACTTACCGAGTACGAATGTATATTCAATTTCATTATCGGGGTCCATTTGACCCTTTAAATTATCAATTTACGTCATTAGGGCGATGTCTAATATTCCTATTTGTACCGTAAAAATATATTCAAACATACGTAATAAACTCAAATAATATATTAAGATCATTACCTGAATGTTCTAGGGTGAAAATACTATTTTTCAGCGGCCCCTTTTCTCATTTTCTGGCATTTTTTTCCTTTCTCTGCTTTTATTCTCGTTTCTGTTATGTTTCGTTCCATTTCTGTTCTGTAAACTAGATAAGGGCCACCGCCCATGGTCACTTGCTCACCTAGCCTTTTCTTTCATTTTTTGTCTTTTTGTGTTTTGTGTTTTGTCCTTTTTTTTTCTTTTTTTCCTTTAAAATTCGCTGCTACGGTAAAAATTAAAACGGTACTCTACTATATTCGGAATAATCCCAACTTGTTCATACAAGTTATACAAAATATATGTAACATACTCGCGAAGGCGGATCTCAAATTGGACTCCCGAAACTCAAGATGCGAATTTAAATAGAAAAAGTCAAATTATTTAACTTTCGGCATTTTAGCGGAAATTAGCCAAACAATATCGAAATTCACTTTCGAAAAATCACAAAAGTCAAAAATAATCATACTAACCTAATGGCGCTTTCGGATTTCGAATCAGAGCTCATTCGCCAATACCGAGCTCGTAAATCTCTTTTTGAATATTTATTGACGATAAAAACTGAAACTTTCTTCCGATGCCTATCAAACGAAGTCTGATTTAGCTCAAATTTTACAGACAGGTCATAATGGATATTATGAATATTTTAAAATTATCGGTACGCCAATCAGAGTCCTAACTTTCGAAAAGACTAACCGAGGTCGTTTCACTTTAGAAGGCGTATGTATTTTTTTGTACTCTTAGATGTCTAGTATAGATAGCCCTAAACCTAGTATGTTGGGTAGTTAGCTGTAATTTCTTTTGTACAACTTAGAGGTATCAGTATATCTGTGATTTTTCTAAGTCTTGTTCTTATTTATGAGTTGGATTTATATTCATTTTCTTAATTCAGTTGTTAAGGGTTCACCCGACGGGTCTAGGGAAGGATGTTGGGTGCCCGCATGGCCTAGCCGAAAATTCCGGTCGTGTCACCTAAAGCACCAGGTTTCAAATCTCTCAATTCTGACAAATGTTACAAATGTCACAAAACTGACCATATCGCCAAATACTGCGAACTAGCTAACAAAGTTAGAAACCTTGAATTCGATGAGTCTATTCTTAACCGAATAGAACAACTCTTACTAGAAGATAGTGATGCTTCTGATATTGCTGATGATGAACTTGAACAACAATTCAACCAACTTGAAGATGATGATGTACAATCATATTCATCCGAATCTAATCAGGAAGACCAAAATAGTCAAGCCGAGATTAATGTTCTCTCTAAAGAACAAGTAATCTTGAGAATTCTGACCAAAAGAAACATTATCTAGAGCAGTTCCAATGAACCATAGATAAGCCTTCCACATCTTCAAGTACCTTTCCAAATCATCCTCAAATAGCTAATACTTACAATATTACTGACATTCTCAATAGATTTCCTACACAAAAACCCAAGGCCATAACTATCCAGGATCTCCAAACTGATATAGCACTCCTTAAGGAAGAAATTCGTGAAATTAGAGCAAAACAATATATTGATCGTCTTGTTCTCCAACAGCTTTCTACCCAACCTGAACAGCCTAGACAAATAGAAACCAAACCAGTTGATCGGGAAGATTTCATCAACTACCTCTCTAGACTTTCCATCCAGAAATGGCATATTAGGGTTACCCTAGTTATCAATAAGTCCTTCACTTTAGATATTGTCGCCTTATTTGACACAGGTGCAGATCTCAATTGTATACAAGAAGGACTCATCCCAACAAAATACTTTGGAAAAACCAAAGAAGCCCTTAGAGCAGCCAATGGCAAAAAATTAGGAATTAGCTTCAAACTCTCTGATGTTGAAGTTAGAACTTCCTTAGAGAATTCTTCTTTGTCAGTCTCAACTTCTTTCTTTTTAGTAAAAGACCTTACTAACTCAGTCATATTAGGCACCACTTTCATCCAAGAAATCATGCCTTTTATGGTCACTAACCAAGACATACAAATTGAGTGCATAGGAAATAAGATCCTCCTCCCTTTTGATAAAGCTCCTATCAAGAAGGTCTTGTCTACCTTAAAACATAAGGAAGCCCAAATAAATTTCCTCAAAGAAGAAGTAGCACTTCAAAGGTTACAACAGCAGCTTCAAGATCCTTCTCTTCAGTCTAACGTTAAAACCTTATAAGCAAAAATCCAAAAAGATCTTTGTGCTGATTTACCAACAGCCTTTTGTAATCGGAAGAAACACATAGTCAGACTTTCTTATCAACCTGACTTCGATTAAAAATCCATTCCCACTAAAACTCGTCCTATCCAAATAAATCATGAGCTAACAATCCATTGTCAAAGCGAGATCAAAGATCTTCTTGACAAACACATCATCTCTCCTAGCAAATCCCCCTAGAATTATGCTGCTTTTTATGTTAACAAAAACTTAGAAATTGAACGAGGTGTCCCCCGTTTAGTCATTAATTACAAACCCTTGAATACGACTCTTCGTTGGATTAGATACCCTATTCCAAACAAAGAGATTCACTTCAACGGCTTTATGCTGCTACTATTTTTTCAAAATGTGATTTAAAATCAGGTTTTTGGCAAATTCAAATTGTTCCAAGAGATCGATATAAAAATGCTTTTACTGTTCCATTTGGGAAATACGAATGGAATGTAATGTCATTTGGATTAAAAAAAGCTCCTTCAAAATTTCAAAGAATCATGAATGACGTTTTCAATCCTTTTTCAAAATTTATTATCATTTACATTGATGATGTCTTAGTATTTTCTACTAGCATCGATCAACATTTTAAAAATTTAAGAATCTTCTTTAATACCATTAAGGAAAGTGTCTTAGTTCTTTCAAAAATAAAATAGAGTCTTTTTCAAATAAATATATGATTTTTAGGTCACAATATCCAACAAGGAAATATTGTCCCTATCCAAAAATTAATTCAGTTTGCTGATAAGTTCCCTGATGAAATCTTAGATAAAATCCAGCTTCAAAGATTTTTAGGTTGTGTTAATGATGTATCTGATTTTATTCTTGGTATTAGCAATCTGTTAAAACCTCATCATAATAGATTGAAAAAGCCTCCTCCTCCATGGACTAATGTTCATACCAACATTGTCCAAAAAAAGTTAAAAGTTAAACATCTTCCTTGTTTATCTCTCCCCGATCCTTCTGCATTTAAAATTGTTGAAACAGGTGCATCAGACATTGGTTATGGTGGCATACTAAAACAAAAGAAAGATGGCAAAGAACATATCATTGCATTTGCATCTAAGCATTGGAATAGTGCTCAACAAAATTATCCTACAATTAAAAAAGAAATTTTAGCAATTGTTTTATAAATTTCTAAATTTCAAGCTGATTTACTAAACCAAAAATTCCTTTTAAGAATTGATTGAAAAGCTGCAAAATCTGTTTTTACAAAAGGATGTACAAAACCTTGCCTCAAAATATATATTTGCCAGTTGGCAAGCTATTTTATCTATTTTTGATTTTGATATAGAATATATCAAAGGGGGCTCAAACTCTATTCCAGATTTTGTCACTCGAGAATTCTTGTAGGGAAGATAAAATGCCCAGGAAAAAGAAGGAAGAACTTCCAGCCCTTCCTACTCCAGAGGAAAACAAACAAGACAAAGCTGTCTCCCAACAGCAAATAATTTCAGTTGCCTCCAAACAACTCTCAAAGGATGTTGCTGACTCAAGTCAGCCAAGATATCAAACTCAAGCAGATTATGCTATGAAGGGAATACATCCATCATATCTCCTACAAAAAGCTGAACCAATTTCAATTGTAAGCCCAAAAAAAAGGGCAGATTTGGTTGAAGAAGATGAAGATCAACATGCACAAATATCATCTGACTCCTGGTCAGACACAGACTTCTTAAACTGGTGTAAGCTTATGGGAATAAAAGCAACCATAAGCGACCCTAAAATAAGAAAATAATTTATCATGTTTAAAAATTTATGTTCCACTATGGCGGCCTCAGGCCACGCATCTTCTTCTCAAACAATGGCTGCTAGAAGCACCACACAAACACCAATGGCGGCCAAAAGCCCCAATACACAGAAAACAAGCACGGTGTATTCATCACCTGAACATGCACTTTCTTCACCGGTGTCACAACCAATTTCTTCATACAAAAGTTCCTCCCCTGATGATGTAGGGGAAACCTACGAAAGCGATAAAGAGATAAAAGCGAGACGAGACTTACACTAAAGTTCGAGTAGCAACGAAGAACTTGTTCCGTTACACCCCAAACGATTGGAAAGAATCACCTAACACTATGCAACTATCCTCAAGAGTCACGTGGCTCGAGCAAATAGAATGATCAGAGACGGATTGAAGAACAACTTGGATTCATCCAATTGATTTCAAGCCAAAAATGGTTACAAGGTTCAAGAGCAATGCTCATTAATGTTTTGTGTTCAAGGTAAGCTAAAAAGCAATAAATGAAAGAGAGGTGCATTTATAACACCTCTTACAATGTTTTCCTACATTCTGGTCCGCGTCAGCTTAAGTGTTCATCGCGATCGCGCAGAAGTATATGCGATCGCGAGGCACACTTAAAGCAATGCGCGCGATCGCGCTAGGCAAGACGCGACCGCGAAGACAAAACAGTTACTCATCGCGATTGCGAAGGTGATGCTCGCGATCGCGAAGAACAAGTTCCAGCGTCAGGCAGTAAGCTCAGCAGGTGTTCCCCTGTTTTGCCCTGTTTTGCTCCCCTGCGTCCTGCACTGTTTCCTGCCCTATTTCCACATAGAGTGAGCTCCAAAGCATTGTCTTTAAGTCCCCTCCCGAGCTCGTGTCATCCACGCCTCTCCAAACCAAGTGTAGGTGGGTGGCTTGTATATCCTTGGCTTGACTTCGAGTGAAAGGTCTCGAGCTAGTTTGCCCGGCATCATCCTCCCCTTCTTGGAAAGATTTCGTCCTTGAAATTAAGGCGTCATCCTCCACGGCATTACCTACATCACAAGGAGCCAAGTCACTAACATTGAAAGTATTTGAAACATTGTACCCACCGGGTAGATCAATCACATAGGCGTTGTTGTTGATCTTGGATAGCACTTGGAACGGGCCATCTCCTCGGGGTGCCAGCTTCCCTTTTCGAATGTTTGGGAATCTTTCCTTCCGGAAGTGCACCCACACCCAATCTCCTTTCTTGAATTCCACTTTCTTCCTTCCCTTGTTCTTCTTGGTGGCTAGCTTTTCATAAGCTTCCTCCAAGTTCTTCTTGGCTTTGGCATGGAGTTCCATCAACGCCTTAGCTCGGCTTGTACCTTCAACATTAACAACCATTTCCCTTGGAAAAGGGGTGAGATCAAGTTGAATCAAAGGATTAAAACCATAAACGCACTCAAATGGAGTCATGCCAATCATTCTATGCAAGGTGCGGTTATACGCAAACTCCATGAGTGGTAACTTCTCCACCCAAGTCCCGGCCTTACCTCGGGTCATAGCTCTAAGAAGAGATCCTAAGGTTCGGTTTACCACCTCGGTTTGACCATCCGTTTGAGGGTGGTGGGACGTAGAGAACAATAATTTGGTGCCAAGGACACCCCACAAACATTTCCAAAAATGGCTTAGGAACTTAGTGTCCCTATCACTTACAATGGTTCGAGGCACGCCATGCAATTTTAACACATTATCAACAAACAAAGAAGCTACATGGTGTGCATCACTAGTCTTCTTACAAGGAATGAAGTGAGCCATTTTGGAAAACCGATCCACGACAACATAAATGCTATCATGGCCCCCTCTAGACCGTGGCAAACCCATAACAAAATCCATCGAAATATCCATCCACGGGCTAGTAGGAATAGGCAAAGGAGTATACAACCCATGGGGATTCGACTTAGACTTGGCGTGCTTGCAATCCAAACAAGCATTGCATAGCCGCTCAACATGCAACCCCATCTTAGGCCAATGGAATTGCTCCATAAGAATGGCCAAAGTCTTATCCCTCCCAAAGTGACCCATCAAGCCTCCACAATGTGCCTCACGCACTAGCAATTCTCGCCAAGAGGACTCGGGGACACATACTCTCCCTTTCTTGAAAATGTAGCCATCTACCCATTGGTACTTCTCCACCCGCTTCCCACTCACTAGAGCATCATGAATGCTCTTGAACTTTGGGTCATGTTCATACAAAGATTTTATACTCTCAAAACCCATAAGTCTAGAAGCAAGAGTGGTAGCAAGGGCGAACTTCCTAGAAAGCGCATCGGCTACAACATTGTCCTTTCCCTTCTTGTAATGAATTACATAGGGAAAAGACTCAATAAAATCCACCCACTTGGCATGCCTTTTGTTCAACTTCTCTTGGCCTTTTAGATGCTTGAGTGACTCATGGTCACTCTTGATCACAAATTCCCGAGGCCATAGATAGTGTTGCCAATGGGCAAGGGCTCTCACAAAGGCATACAACTCCTTGTCATACGTGGAGTAATTCAAGGTTGCGCCCTTCAACTTCTCACTAAAGTAGGCAACGGGTTTCCCTTCTTGCACGAGAACACCCCCAATACCCACCCCCGAGGCATCACATTCTACCTCAAAAGCCTTTCCGAAGTCGGGCAATTGTAGCAATGGGGCGGTACTTAGCCTACTTTTCAATTCTTGGAAAGCCCGTTCTTGAGGCTCTCCCCAAACAAAGGATTTGTCTTTCTTTACCAACTCGGTGAGTGGGGCGGCAATGGAGCTAAAGTCTTTCACAAATCGCCTATAAAAGCTAGCAAGACCATGAAAGCTCCGCACTTGAGTCACGGTAGTGGGAGTAGGCCAATCACGAATGGCCTCCACCTTAGACTCATCTACCTCCACTCCTTGGGCACTAACAACAAACCCAAGAAAGACTACCCTTTCAACACCAAAGGCACACTTCTTAAAATTAGCATAGAGCTTTTCGGCTCTCAACACTTCAAGCACTTGCCTTAAGTGATCAACATGGTCGTCTATTGATTTGCTATATATCAATATATCGTCAAAGTAGACGACCACAAACTTGTTGATGAATGGTTTTAGCACATGGTTCATTAGCCTCATGAAAGTGCTAGGTGCGTTGGAGAGGCCAAAGGGCATCACCAACCATTCATATAGACCAAACTTGGTCTTGAATGCGGTTTTCCATTCATCCCCGGGTTTCATCCGGATTTGATGGTAACCGGACCTAAGATCTATCTTCGAGAAGATGCTAGAACCACTAAGCTCATCTAACATGTCATCTAAACGTGGTATGGGATGTCGATACTTTACCGTGATCTTGTTGACCGCTCGACAATCCACACACATCCTCCAAGTGCCATCCTTCTTTGGAACAAGGATCACGGGTACGGCACATGGACTCAAGCTCTCCCTCACCAAGCCCTTGGTAAGCAATTCATCCACTTGCCTTTGCAACTCCCTTGTGTCCTCGGGATTGCTTCTATATGCCGGCTTGTTTGGGATTTGAGATCCCGGGACAAAGTCAATTAGATGTTCAATACCCCTCAAGGGAGGTAGTCCATCGGGCATCTCTTCCGGGAACATGTCCCCAAAATCCTTCAAAACATTCTCAAAAGCACTAGACAAAGGGTTAGATGAATAATCAAATTCGGAAGTAAGAATCATACCTTTGTACACTAGGCAAATGAGTAGTTTGTTGCCATCATTTCCTCTTAAAAATTCACCCGGTTGCATCATGGCACAAATGCTACCGGTAGAAGATGGTGGAGTCACCACCAAGCTCTCGGCCAAAGGGCTTTTCCCAACAACCGACTTAGCCTTTGCCGCTTCCCTCAATTCCCTCATGCGCTTGTAATCATCACTTACTTGCTTGGGCGATAAGGGCTTGAGTACAAACTTCTTACCTTCATGCTTCACCGTGTAGGTGTTGGCACGGCCATCATGAACCACATGTCGATCAAATTGCCACGGTCTTCCAAAGAGAAGGTGGCATGCTTGCATGGGCACAACATCAAACATGTGTTCATCCACATAGTTCCCTATCTTGAACTTGATTAAGCATTGTTTGACCACCCTCAACTCACCACACTCACTAAGCCATTGCAAACGGTACGGGCTTGGGTGTTTTAAGGTGGGTATTTTCAATTGGGAGACTAGTGTTTGGCTAATGACATTGGCACAACTTCCCGAGTCAATAATCATGGAACAAAGGAGACCCATGACTCGGCATTTAGAATGGAAGAGGTTCTCTCTTTGTAAAGTCTCACTATCCTCCACCAACATGGCCCCTAAACTCCTCCTCACAACAAGAAAAGCATGGGCGTCATCATCATCCTCCATTGCAACCTCCCCCTCATCAACCCTCTCATCACCCTCTACTCCCTCTTCTTCCTCGGGCTCACTATCTTGCTCATACACCAAATCACCCACAAGAACCATAGTTTTCCGGGTGGGGCAATCTTTGGAGATATGTCCATAACCCTTACATTTAAAGCATTGAGTAAAAGTAGAAATAGGATTACTTAAGTGAGTTCTAGAGTTACCTCCCACTTGTGGTGTAGGCTTCTCAAATGGCTTCTTCACATCCTTGCTAGAGGTTGCACCACTTGCATTCGGGAACTTGGCATTGGAAGTAGGAGTTTTCTACTCCTTTGGCTTGCTCATGTGAGTAGGATTGCTACTCTTGTAACAGAGGGTTCTCTCCTCTTTGAGCCATTTCTCGGCTTCAATGGCATCATCACATAGCTTGTAAAGATCATCATATTTGTGGAACTTCAATTGTGAAGCTATGTCTCGGTTCAAGCCCCCTTTGAAACGGATCATGGCCACCTCATTGTCTTCCTCGTCCAAGTCAAGATTCATGCGGATTTGCTCAAAGTCATTGAAATATTCCCCAACCGTTTTGGGGCCTTGTTTCAACTCATAGAAACGTTTGTGTTGGTCCACACGGTATTGACTAGTCAAGTACTTTTCATCCATCACACGGATCAACTCTCCCCAAGTAAGATTGATAGCCATTCCCATCCTCCTTCTATTCCTCTTCACCGACTCCCACCACGTAGAAGCAAAGGACTCAAAGGAAGATATTGCATATTTGGTCTTCTTCACCTCGGGCATATCATTGGTGTCAAATATCCGCTCCATGGACAACTTCCAATCAATATACTCCACCGGGTCACTACTCCCTTTGAAAGAAGGAATAGTAAGCTTCACACTATTAAGGTTGTTATGTTCTCGACCCCCTTGATGCGGCTCCGGTTGGCCTCCAAAGTTATCTCCATAACCACCATAATCTCTCCTAGCATTCCCGCCAACATACCCTATGGGTGGCCCTCGACCTTGGCCTCTACCCCTATCCACATTGCGACCCCTAAATGGAAAGTGAGCACCATACCCACCATCACCATAATCATCCTCCTCCCCTTCTTGAGCTTGTGCAACTTGCTCAAAAGGTTGAACATTTCGGATTGGTCCGGGAAGTGGAGCATTCCTTTGGGGATTGCCCATAAGGTTAGGAATGGTCACTCGTTGGGTATTGCCCAACAATTGGTCAATTCGATCACGATCCTCCCTTACCTGTTGTTGGCGATTGAGCAACTCAACAACTTGTTCCGGGGTAAAGGTCGGGCTACTTGTGCCCTCAACACCATCAACTTGGGCACTCGGGGCCCCCTTTTCAACTTGGACACTCGGGGTCCCCTTTTCCGATTTCTCATTGGAAGTCCCTTGCTCAACTAGGGCACTTGAAGCACCCTTTTCAAGAGACTCAATCCTTTGGTTCATGAGGTCCATCTTGGCAAGAAGGTTAGCCAAGGCCTCCTTTATGAAATCTTGTCCTTCGTTGGACATTGTACCTGCAACAATCAAAAACAAGAAAAGAGGTTAGAGTAAAAGTCCTCACTCACTCCCTCACTTTTGTTTGTCGCTCGGGTTCACTCAAGTTGGGGGTTGGATTCACACAAGCTTGAGATCAATGGCCTCCTCGTAGTTGCGCAACCTCCTCAATGATCAAACCAAAATACAAGAACCAAATGCTCTTCGGGAAGAGTGGATTCAATGGGACTCGATAAACGCTAAGCTATTTGGTGCGCACTTGAACCAAACAATTAACTACGAATCTTCTTTGAATTCTACTCTCCTTTTAGGCACGAGGATCCTATTCGCACAATGGATTAGTACTAATTAGGTAGAAGTGTTACCCTCAAAGTACTAACCGGAAGTGACGCGATCAAATGTCCGAAGATCGAATCGTCACCAAACGGATTCGGAATTGGATGCATTTTGGTTTGTGATCTAGAAACTCACCATATTTGATGATGGTATGGGGGTTTTGGTGGTTGGAAACTGTTACGATAGCTTTGCGAACATTCTGTCCAACTTCAGGAAATTCTGGAAATTGGTACACTTCGCGATCGCGTGCAGAGGGGCGCGATCGCGATGAACAAAAACTCAGAAATGGCGCGACAGCGCGAGACCTTGCGCGATCGCGCAGGTTTGTTCAGTTGAACCAGAAACTCGACAGAAAACTGCAGATTTGGCACACAAACAACCCAACTTCAATTTGTTTCAGTTTTTCAAGCTTCCACAAGGGTTTTCAACTGTGGTAAACACTTCCCAATGGTTTTAAACAAACAAACAACCATCAAACAACTTGTTTTCAACGAATTTTGGTCAAGTTCTTCAAATGTTCAATCCTTCAAGAACTCAAAATTTCGATTTTCACTCCAACACTCCAAATGATGTTATGATGGTATCAAAACAACGGGAAAACTATAGTGAACAATCCCCGATACCAAACACCCACAAAATCATAACATCAAACAAGTTTTGGCAAATTTTGCAAAATATTCACTAAGGGTTCAAATTTTCCAAAACTTTGATTTTCAATTCCAAAACGTGTTTTGTTGGTCCCCAATTGTTGGGATTACTTAAACGACCAATCCCCGATAATTAACACCAACAAAATCGTAACAACAAGCGATTTCCTTCAAATTTTTGGGTTTTCAAGTTTTTGAATTTTTTTTCTTCTTTTTCAATATAACAAGAACAAGAACACGAAAATATACACGAAACAAAGATGACAAGCACGAAGAGTAGGACGAGGGCTCGTAAGAACGTAACCCTAGCCTTGCTCTGATACCAACTGATGTAGGGGAAACCTACGAAAGCGATAAAGAGATAAAAGCGAGACGAGACTTACACTAAAGTTCGAGTAGCAACGAAGAACTTGTTCCGTTACACCCCAAACGATTGGAAAGAATCACCTAACACTATGCAACTATCCTCAAGAGTCACGTGGCTCGAGCAAATAGAATGATCAGAGACGGATTGAAGAACAACTTGGATTCATCCAATTGATTTCAAGCCAAAAATGGTTACAAGGTTCAAGAGCAATGCTCATTAATGTTTTGTGTTCAAGGTAAGCTAAAAAGCAATAAATGAAAGAGAGGTGCATTTATAACACCTCTTACAATGTTTTCCTACATTCTGGTCCGCGTCAGCTTAAGTGTTCATCGCGATCGCGCAGAAGTATATGCGATCGCGAGGCACACTTAAAGCAATGCACGCGATCGCGCTAAGCAAGACGCGACCGCGAAGACAAAACAGTTACTCATCGCGATCGCGAAGGTGATGCTCGCGATCGCGAAGAACAAGTTCCAGCGTCAGGCAGTAAGCTCAGCAGGTGTTCCCCTGTTTTGCCCTGTTTTGCTCCCCTGCGTCCTGCACTGTTTCCTGCCCTGTTTCCACATAGAGTGAGCTCCAAAGCATTGTCTTTAAGTCCCCTCCCGAGCTCGTGTCATCCACGCCTCTCCAAACCAAGTGTAGGTGGGTGGCTTGTATATCCTTGGCTTGACTTCGAGTGAAAGGTCTCGAGCTAGTTTGCCCGGCATCACCTGAGGAACCAACCTACTTTAAAAATGACAATGTCTATCCGCTTACCCAAATTGAGCCAGAATTTTTGGCATCCAAACCTTCAAGAAGTAGCTAGTCAAATGCTTAGCTCATCAACCAATTCCATACAAGAAACTCCTGGCCATACTCAGAAATTTTACGAATTTATCCTTGTAGATACCAAATCTTGCTTATTCAAACCTTACAAAGATAAGCAAACCCATGCATATGTTACCCATACAACGGTGTGGATTAATAAAATAGTCTCGCCAAAAGAATTGAGCACACATCAATCCAAATATTAAAAAATTTCCCAACCTTTTCGACCTCAATATTTTAATTACTATGACTACAAGGCTGCCTGGATGAATGCCTTCACTTTTCAAAATCACCTTGGAAAATACTCTTGAATTTTCCTTTGGGGTAAACAATTAGTCTCTGAATTTCCTCAGTGGTTTATACACATAATGGTGGCCTATATATGGACTCAAAATTGTAATCCTTCCCCCTTCAATTAAAGAAGGTAATGAATATTTCAGTACCACGTTCTTTAGTCAACAACAAATACCTGTACTCCAATTTTCCCAGAGATTTCACATTCTATGGATCTATTACCAAAAATATTCTTTTCATAAGCCAGATGGACATAAAGGACTATTATGGTTAGCCCTTCAAGGTCACACCAAATGGTACAAAAACTGGAATCCTTCTGAAGCCTATGTTCCGGCATTAGAAAAATGGTTCATGAAAAGTCCAAAGTATTTGTCTCCAACAGATGCTGTCCAATATTTATTTTTTCAATAAAAATAAATAGCAGCTGCATAGTTAGCCAGCTCTAGCAATAAAAAAGATTTTATTGAACAAATGGAATTAATCCTCCAACAACTTAATAGCTGGATCCTCCAACCAAAAGTCTCAACCATCTTCAGAAGAAGAAGAAGACCCTGATTATGACTTAGCAGAAGAATAATCTAAATGCGCAAGCATGACATCAAGGTGTCATCACTTATAAGTACACACTTATGACATCAAGCTTACATCATCTGCGACATCAGCATGACACCTCATGACATCAACTAATGCTGACATCATCCATGACCTCAACAAGCATTAGCAAGATATTTCATGTATTTTTGCTATAAATATCACTCCCCCAATCACTTGTAAAACACACACACCACTTCTACTACGCCATTTACCATATTCTCCCTCTCTCTAAAGAATTGGTTAGAGTTCAATCCCTCTAGCTTTGTATGATTTTTAATTTTAATTTTAATATAATTTTCTTGTATTAAATTTTTGTCTCGAATATTTATATTGAGAATTTCATGCATATGGTCGGTTTTATCGCCTGATTTACTTTACTGCACTGCATATTTAAATTCTTCTATTAAATGTTATATATGGTTGGCACTGCCACCTAATTACCCACTTAATTAATTAATTAATCTGCACTTGCTTCCCGTCCTTACTTATCCTTATTTCTTCCCTTTCATTTAGGGGGTCCGCTTTCAGGATCTTGGTGTGTGTGTGTGTGTGTGTGTGTGTATCAAAACAGGAAAAAAGAAAAAGAAAAAAAAAATTGAAGTCAAAATGATATACTAGTTATTCTCTCCTATTTAAATTTTTTACAAATAATCAAATATCTCATCTTTTAAGGAAGGTTGAAATCCTTTATTTTAGGAAAAAAATATTTACTAATCTAAGGCAATAAATTTAATATTTAAGATATCTTTTATTTTATATTATTTACTATTGTGGTTAGAAAAAATTGTGGACAGTGAAAAATAAATATTTAATTATGGGAGGATTTTACCAAAATTGAACCCAAAATTCTTTTACCTTTTCCCTCTTTTGCTTTTTTTCTTTTTCTTTATCCTTTCCAATAAACTTATTCCTCAAATCTTTCTTCTTTATTGTCTTGCTTAATGTATGCACATAAACGTTTCTGCTTCTTTCTTTAATTTGATATGTCTTAACTTTTCTTTATTTTTCTTTTATACTTTTATTTATACTAGTGAAATTATAATATGTCTTTTACCTTTTTTTTGTCTGTAATTTTTTCTAGTTTATCTCTTTTTTCAATATTATTTCTAAAAATAATAGGTATAAAATATAGATTTTCTCCTTTTTTGTTGTTTCTTTTTTCTTTTTTTTTTCTACTACACAAGTGATAAAGAATAACTATTACTACTTTTTCTAATTCTTTTTGTATTCCACTGACGATGAATAAATGATATAGCATTTCATTTGTTTTTTTTATTTATTTCATTCTCCTCTTTTCCTCTCACTAGTGAAAAACAAAAGAGAAGCAATGAAAAAATAATTGATATTGTATATATTTTAATTTCTTTTTTAGTATTTTTTTCATTATTTTTCTGTACAAGTGAATAAAAAATATCGGGTATGATATACCTTTGACCAGAAAACCATGATTTGTGGTAGATTAGTAATCCAAAGGGATACTTTGTTTAAAGACAATAATTAAAACATTCATTTGTTAAATCGCAGTTAACACATTGCGATACAAACAAAGAAAACATAACAAAAGAGTATACGGTACACAAAAAAGTATGTATATAAAAAACAACAAAAAATGGATATTGAACAAATGGATATCCGCTAATATTATCGATTTTAAACAAGAAACCACATACATTTAATTACTAGCATGTAATTTTTTTTTTTAGATTTTCACTCCTGGTAAGCTTCCACTATTAAAGTAATCGTTCAAAAACAGTTCCACTGTATACATTTTTCGATATAGTTTTGTGTCTAATGTATACTTTTACTGTATACTTCTATCTGAAACTGTACATGTAAACATTAGGTGGGGTGGGGTTACAGTTTCATTGTATACTTTTACATTATACTCTTTTTTCTATTGTATACCTTTATAGTATACTTTTATTCAAAATTGAGCATGCATAATTAGGTGAGGTGGGGGTACATTTACATTATATACCTTTATGCTATACTCTTTTTTTCATTGTATACCTTTATGGTATACTTCTATCCAAAAGTGTATATGCACAAATAGGTGGGGTGTAGATACATTTACATTGTATACCTTTATGGTATATTTCTATTCAAAACTAGTGGCATAGATTAGGTAGGGTAGTGGTACAGTTAAACTGTATACCTCTATGGTATACTCCCTTTTTTACTGTATACCTTTACGGTATACTTCTATCCAAAACTCCACATGCATAAATTAGGAGGGGTACAGTTACATTGTATGCCTTCATAGTATACTCTCTTTTCCACTGTATACCTTTATGACATACTTCTATAACTAGTGGCGTAAATTAGGTGTGTGGTGGTTCGGTTACACTATATACCTTTATGGTATACTTATTTTTTTTAAATATATACCTTTATGTTATACTTCTATCAAACTCCACGCGTAAATTGAGGGAGGGGAGTGGGTACATTTACACTGTATACCTTTATAGTATATTCTCTTTTCCACTATATACCTTTGTGGTATACTTCTATAAAAAACTAGTAGCATAAATTAGGTGTGGTGGTAGTACAGTTACACTGTATACCTTTATGGTATACTCTATATTTTACTGTATAGCTTTATGGTATACTTCTATATGAAATTCTACATACGTAAATTGGGAGTGGAGTACATTTACACTGTACACCTTTATAATACATTTTTTTCTTACGATATACCTTGATGGTATACAAAAGGCATACTTTGTTTAAAATAAAGAGAATCAATACACATATTTGTTTCCTAGCACATCATATTCTTTGGTCCAAATACAAAGATATATACAAAATAAAAAAATATAAAATATCCAGAAGTGATATATTATACTGTTTCAATATATATACTGCTGAACATTTTGTAATCTCATAAAATTAAAAAAAAATTTATCTTAAATTTTTATCTTTAAAAAAAAATCTTATGCACTATATTTTTTCTTTTTTTTTATTTTCCTGTTTTTGGGATCCTCCATTTTCACCCAACAATATGAAACAAGAAATAATAAATTGTCCATAGATTAGAAAGAGGTGTAGCTTTCAATTAAGAGATAGAAATAAAGAGAATCTAGATGTAATACACCACATAGTAAAATAATATTGGAACTCTTAAGATAAACTTTGTTGCTAGAAATATTTTTGCCAATTGACATTGAAAAGAACCACTCACAAGTAGTAGGAAATCATTAGATCCCTCAGGCCTCATCTATAAATACATAAATCCCAATAAATTGCAATGTATATATTCAATAATCAAAAGAAGAGAATGACAAACAAACAAAAAGTTACTTGATTTTGTAAAAGGAAGATAGGGAAAGGGAGGAGCAAAAGACAGGCGTCCTATTTTTATGGGATGGGTGAGATGGGTAAGTACGTAATTATTATGACTTTATTATGTAGTAGAATTTTAAATGGGTAGCTCGGTGTGAATTCTTTTTGACTTACTGGGTACACTATGTAAAACCCCTAACTAAAATTTCTATAAAGAAGAAAACTACATATACGAATATCATAAGCCAACTAGCTTGTATCAACCAATTAGGGTAGTGCATAAATCATCGGTTGATCCGGTACATTTTTGAATGATTTAGATTTATTTATATCAATTTTTCATGTTTTAAAATAGATTTTTTCCTCTTGTTGGCTATTAGGCCATAAATTAAACACATTTCCCACTTCCCCACCTTCTACCCCACCCACCTCACCCTTCATTTATAGATCGAAACACCACCTACCTCCACTTTTACCGTACCCCCAACCCAATCCACACCCTACCCCGACCTTCTATCTCTACCTCACCCTCTACCCCCTGCTCTACAAAAACCTCCCACCCATTCAATCACCCACCTCCTACCCCACCGCTGCCACATAACCTCCAATCCCACCCCTACATATTACCCTCTACCCATATCCCACCCTACACCTACTCCACCTCCCCACCTTCTACCCCACCCCACCTCCCCACGTTCTTTTTTATATCGTTATCACTGTATACTGTAAAATTTTCTGTGTACCCTGATTTATTTTTCATTTATAGATTGTTATCATTATATACCCTGACTTATTCTTTATTTTTAGATTTTTATCACTGTATACTATAAGAGTATATTATATACCCCTAACATATTCTTCATTTTTAGATTGTTACCACTGTATACCGTGACTTATTCTTAACTTTTTAGATGAATAACACTATATATTGGAAGAGTATATTGTGTACCATGACTTATACTTTAATAGTATATTGTATACTCTTATATATGCTATTTTCCCTTTGAAAAATGTTACGTTTTGAGACAGTATACTCAAATTTTTCTATCATCACCATATACTCTATGAGTGTACTGTATATCCTTGAAGTATACTGTTATAATATATCATTTTTCAAAACTAAAAATAGCATTATATATTTTGAATGTATACGGTATACTCTTTTGGGTATACTGTATACGCTTATATATGCTGTATAATCTTATACACGCTGGGCTTGGGGTGTTGGTAGGAAGTCGGGATTGGTGGTGTTTTGAACTAAAATTAAAAGTAGGGAGGTGGGGTGGGCAAGAGTAGGGGATAGTGAGTTGAATGGAAAATAAAAGGTGGGTAGAAGTTAGGGGTGGGGTGGGGTGGGGTGTGTGTGGGTTATAAAGAGGGGGTAGGGTAGGGTTAGGGTGGAGGTTAGGAGATGGTGGTGATGGTGGTGGTGGATGGATGGAGGTATGGTAGGAGGTGGAGTGGGTGTTTATTTGATCTTAAAATTATGGTGGGCATATGGGTTGGGTGTGGGGTGGGGCGGGGTAGAAGGTGTGGAGATAGGGGTAGCGGTGGAGGGTGGGGGTAGTAGATTTTGGTGAATAGGGGTGGGAGAGGCGGGGGTTTAGGGTTGGGTTGGTGTCACGACCCAACCTAGGGCCGCGACGGATAACCGACACTAAGTGTCGGTCATCATTAAACCTATCAATAATCTATGAATTATAGAGATGAGCTGGCAACCTGGTTATGAATACATACATATTTACTGAAAACATAAAGTCTGGAAAGATGACAAGGCTATCAAACGATAATATACATAACATACTGACTGCACCACACAGGGGCATATCTACAGGCCTCTAAGATTGCTGAACTGAATAAACAAAGGACAGGACAAGGCCCCGCCATACCTACTTGACATCTGCACAACATATAAAAAGTAGTATACTCCGGAAGAGGCGGAGTGACTCCAACAGCTGGTAGATAGCCTACAAACGTGGCTCAGGGTCTGATCTCTCTGTACCTGCGCGGCATGAAACGTATCCCCCCAAAAAAAGGGCGTGAGTACGATATGTACAAAGTATGTAAGGCCTGAGCATATAATAAATCATAGCTGAATGAAACTGTAAGGCTGGAATATAAATGTTTAAATATGAGCTGGAGCATAGCAATATAGTTAGAAATCTGAAGACGTACTAATCATGATCTGAATATAAACTGAAGTCTAGCTGAATCTGGAACTGAAGACTGAGCTGAACCATACTGATAAATAACTGTAATATGACTGATAACTGGTTACTAGAAACTGGAATTAATAGCTGTCAACTAATACTGACGCTAAGAACTGGTGGCTTATAACTGAGAACTGATAACTGGTACTGAGCTAAAACTGGAGTGTTATCTGAACGGGTACATGTCTGTTGTCATGGGCTAATCCCTCCAAATCAGGTAGCTGAACATCTTAACTAGCCTCACATATAAACATACAGTGCATACTGTGGCTATATACGCGAATATAACAAACCTGGCGGGTGTTATGGGCTATGTCCCCCCCAGCCAGTAATATCTAATCTCTCTGGTCAGAGTGTGTGAATGACACCCGGTCACACTAGGTGTTTCAACTCCCGCCTGAACCAAAGGGGCTGTATCCCCCAGACAGGTAGTATCACATGCGACCGGACTGTGTGTCCAATGTCCAGCCTCTATGGGGGATTCCAAATCACACATAACATGATCACAATATAAGTATAAGAATGTATGAGGCGTAACACATGTGGCCAAAAAATAGATATGGACTCAAAGGAATGATAAGAAAACTGTGGATAGAATTATAGACACAACCTAGAACTCATAATTTGTCCAACTCTTTGAATTTCTATAAAATTTTCGGCAGAGTTTCCCCTGAAACTGGATGATCTGCAAAAATAGAACCAGCACTATACTATACACGGGAATGGATACCCGGATAAACTGATAACATAAACATATTAAACGGATAACAAGATGAGACGACTGGATGACATAACAAATCCACAGATAGAATGTCTGGACAGCACCACTATCCTACCTTTCGACCTAATTTGCAGAGTGTAGATAAAAGTTATAGACTTCATTGTCTTCATGAAAGTTTTAGATATATTTCTTAGGGTTCCAGAGAATCTTGAATCATCTCAATATCAATTTTGTACAAGGAGTTATGCTCAAACTACTAACAGCTTTCCGAAGATAAAAATAATTTTCTAAATTTTGAAACATTTTGTGCTACTATTTTTGACATCTTTTACCGTGGTTATTAGCACCAAATTAAGAAAATATATGGTCACCTTTATGCCATACAAGTTACCCATAAGAATCGTCAATTTTGGAACTAAGAAAAGCTTCAAAAGCTACAAGTTACATGCCTTGCCAAAAGAAAGGTTTAGTCTTACATACCATTAATGTTTCTTGCTTTTAAACTTTGTTTCCTTTGAATTCCACACCTTCTAAAGCTTAAACAAGCTATAACATAGAATTTAAGTACTTTACTTAACCATGAAGTAATTCTAAAACTCAAACTATAAACGAAATTGAAGGCAGCATAACGTTACCTTAATCGCGTACAGCGTTTTGACGCAATCCGTCTTCAATTTCGAGTTAAGATTGATGTTGTTTCTTCAAAATCATAAAAATTGGCTTCAAACTCAAGAAAGAACTATTTCTATCATGAGGTTTCTGGAAAATGTCGAGAAATAAAGAGTATTTCTCTTTTATAATAAAAACATTTCATTTCTAGCCCTCTTTTGCGCTTATGTCCTTTTTTCTGGTCTGACTTCTGATACTCATATCTTTTTATCCAGATATTATATGAACAAACCGTCAAAGTTGTTGGAAACTACACTCCAAGACCTTCAATTTGGTATATTATATGCCCCTAAAATATATTATATAATACACAGAATTAATTGCTGAAAAAGCTCCGTTACAAGGCAAATCCTTAGTCGGTTTTTCAGCAACTTAAATCCGATTTTTTCCAAACTTTATATTCAACATATAAACGTCATATATGGTCCTATTATGACTTTAAACTCACTTAAATCATTCTTAACATATCATTAGAATGATATACCTCACTTAGACATACGAGGTGTAACAATCTCCCCCCCTTAAGAACATTTGTTCTCAAATGTCAAAGTATGTAAAAGCATTAAACAAGGATCTGTTATATACCTGACGTAGTGAAGAAATGTGGATACTTGTCTCTCATATCATTCTCAGCTTCCCAAATGATTTCTTCTACATTATTGCTTCGCCATAGCATCTTAACTGAAGAAATGTCTTTCGTCCTTAGTCGACGAATCTGCCTATTTAAAATTGCAACTGGCACCTCTTCATAAGATTATTGCTCTGTGATCTGTACATCATCTACTGGTACAACTCTAGAAGGATCTCCGACATATTTTCTAAGCATAGAAACGTGGAATACTGGATGTACCTCCTGAAGGTCTGCTGGAAGGTCTAACTTGTAGGCTACACGCCCAACTCGGCTGATAACTTGATATGGACCAATAAATCTAGGGTTAAGCTTCCCCTTCTTTCCAAATCTCATAACGCCTTTCATAGGTGATACTTTCAGGAATACCAATCGCCAATCTAAAATTCTAAATCTTGACGTCGACTATCTGCATAGGACTTCTGTCTGCTCTGCGCTGCTAATAATTTTTTCCTGATCAACTTGACTTTATCTGTTACACCTCGTATGTCTAAAGTGAGGTATATCATTCTAATGAAATGTTAAGAATGATTTAAGTGATCTCAAAGTCATAATTGGACCATATATGACTTTTATATGTTGAATATAAAGGTTGGGAAAAATCAGATTTAAGTTGCGGAAAAACCGACTAAGGATTTGCCTTTTAACGGAGCTTTTTCAGCAATTAATTCCGTGTGTTATATGAGGTCTTTTGGAGACATATGATATACCAAATTGAAGGTCTTGGAGTGTAGTTTCCAAAACTTTTGATGGTTTATTCATACAATATCTGGATAAAAATATATGAGTATCAGAAGTCAGACAAGAAAAAGGGACATAAGCGCAAAAGAGGGCTAGAAATGAAATATTTTTGTTATAAAAGAGAAATTATTCATTTTCTCTAAATATTCCAGAAAAGCCACGATATAAACAGACCTCTCTGGAGTTGAATCCATTTTTTTTCAATTTTGAAGAAACCACATCAATTTTGACTCGAAACAGAAGACGGATTGCGTCAAAACGCTCTACGCGATTAGGGTAACATTATGCTACCTTCAATTTCGTCTATAGTTTGAGTTTTAGAATTACTTCATAGCTAAGTAAAGTACCTAAATTCTATTTTATGGCTTGTTTAAGCTTTAGAAGGTGTGGAATTCAAAGGAAACAAAGTTTAGGAGCTAGAAATCATCAAAGGTATGTAAGGCTAAACCTTTCTTTTGGCAAGGCATGTATCTTTTAGATTTTGAAGCTTTTATTAGTTTTAAACTTAGTTTTTCTTGTGAGAAACTTGTATGGTACCAAGGAAACATTGTATATACTTAATTTGGTACTAAAATCCAAGGTGAAAGACGTTCAAATCAGAAAGACAAAACGTTTCAAAATCTGGAAAATTGTTTTGATCTTTGGACAGTTGTTAGTATATTGATCATAACTCCTTGTACAAAATTGATATTTAGATTCTTTAAGAATCCCCAGAACCCTAAGACATATATCTAAAACTTTTATGAAGACTATGAAGTCTATAACTTTGATCTACACTCTGAAAATTAGGTTGAAAGTCAGGACAGTGGTGCTGTCCAGACATTCTATCTGCGGATTTGTTATGTCATCCAGTTGTCTCATCTTGTTATCCGTTTAACATATTTATGTTATCAGTTTATTCGGGTATCCATTCCCGTGTATAGTATAGTGTTGGTTCTGTTTTGCGGATCATCCAGTTTCAGCGGAAACTCTGCCGAAATTTTTATAAAAGTCAAAGAGTTAGACAAATTCTAAGTTTCAGGTTGTGTCTATAATTCAATCCAGAGTTTTCTTATCATTCCTTCGAGTCCATATATATTTTACCACATGTGTTATGCCTCATACATGCTTATGCTTATATTGTGATCATGTTATGTGTGATTTGGAGTCCCCCATAGAGGCTGGACATTGGACACACAGTCCGGTCGCGTGTGATACTGCCCGTCTGGGGATACAGCCCCTCTGGTTCAGGCGGGAGTTGAAACACCTAGTGTGACCGGGTGTCGTTCACACACTCTGACCAGAGAGACTAGATATTGCTGGCTGGGGGGGATATAGCCCATAACACCCACCAGGTTTGTTATATACGCGTATATAGCCACAGTATGCACTGCATGATTATATGTGAGGCTAGTTCAGATGTTCAGTTACCTGATTTGGGGGGATATAGCCCATAACACCAGGCAGGTACCAGTTCAGATAACAGTTCAGTTTTAGCTCAGTACCAGTTATCAGTTCTCAGTTATCAGCCACCAGTTTTTAGTGTCAGTATCAGTTGACAGCTTTCGGTTCTAGTTTCTAGTTACCAGTCACCAGTCATATTACAGTCATTTATCAGTATAGTTCAGCTCAGTCTTCAGTTTCAAATTCAGCTAGACTTCAGGTTATATTCAGACCATGTTTAGTACGTCTTAAGATTTCCTGCTACATTGCTATGCTTCAGCTCATGTTTACACGTTTATATTCCAGCCTTACAGTTTCATCCAGCTATGATTTATTATATGCTCAGGCCTTACATACTTTGTACATATCGTACTCACGCCCTTTTTTTGGGGCGCTGTGTTTCATGCCGCGCAGGTACAGAGAGAGCAGACCCTGAGCCACGTTAGTAGGCTATCTACCAGCTGTTGGAGTCACTCCGTCCCTTCCGGAGTATGCTACTTTTGGTATGTTGTACAGATGTCGAGTAGATATGGCGGGGCCTTGTCCCGTCCTTTGTATATTCAGTTCAACACTCTTAGAGGCCTGTAGATATGTCCCTGTGTGGTGCAGTCAGTATGTTATATATATTATCGTGTGATAGCCTTGTCATCTTTCCAGACTTTATGTTTTCAGTAAATATGTATGTATTTATAACCAGGTTGCCAGCTCATCTCTATAATTCATAGATTATTAGTAGGTTTTGCGATGATCGACAATTAGTGTCGGTCATCCGTCGCGGCCCTAGGTTGGGTCGTGACAAAGTGGTATCAGAGCAGTTCAGTCCTAGGGTGTCTACAGGCCGTGTCTAGTAGAGTCTTGTTCAAAGTATGTTGCGCGCCATACTTTTGAACAGAAGGCTACAAGGCACTTCAGGACAGTTGTTTTTCTTTCTTCTCTAGATCGTGCGGTAGGGCTATAATTTTAGGATTCACCCTTCTAACTGTAATGTTTTGAATACAGCGATGCCGCCGAAGAAACAGACCGCTGCCCAGAAGGGCAAGGCTATTGTCGGCCAGGGTACTAGTAGAGTTCCACCTGAGGTGGATGAGAGTGAGGAATCCAGACCTGAGGCTCCATCTGAGGCCTCACAGATCCCTTCAGTTCAGGGCGATATTAGAGGTACTACAGCTGCCATACCTCCAGCTCCTCAGCCTGATAGTCAGGGGCAGGAAGTTAGGGATGCCATCAGATTATTGACCAGTGTTGTAGTTGCTCAGACTAGACAGCATAGTGCAGATGCCCAAGGAGATACTGGATCCAAGATCAGGGATTTTATCCGACTAGAGCCTCCAGTCTTTACTGGATCCCGTACAGGAGAGGACCCTTAGGATTTTCTTGTGAGGATAGCCAGGGTGTTGAGGGTCATGCACGCGTCAGAGACAGAGTCAGTAGAGTTGGCTGCATTCAGATTGCATGACTTAGCAGCAGGGTGGTATCAGACATGGGAGCTATCTTGAGGGGCAGATGCTACTCCGGCGACTTGGAAGGAATTCTCAGATGCCTTCCTTCATCAGTATATGCCCATAGAGACACAGAGAGCACGTGCTGATCAGTTCTTGACCTTGAGACAGGGAAGTTTGAGTGTAGAAGAGTATAATTATCGCTTTAATTCTTTAGCAAGGTTTGCCCCCACTGTGGTAGCAAGTATGGAGGATAGAATTCATAGGTATGTAGTGGGACTTGGTCCACACCTGGTGAACGAGTGTATGACGGTTGCTATGCAGTCAGGTATGAACATATCATGCATTCAGGCATTTGCTTTATCACTTGAGGAGATGAAGCAGAGACAGAGAGCCGACAGGGATAGAGTGTTACAAAAGAGGGGCAGATTTTCTGGTTCGTTTGGAGAGACATCTGGAGCGAGTAGACAGCAGAGTGTTAGACAGCCACCAGCTAGTATACCTACACAGTCTCGTGGCCTGAGATCTGATAGACCTCCTCAGTCCAGAGCTAGTCAAGCATCACGGACTTCAGGATTTCAGCGCCGTGGTACTTCGCTACCGGCCAGTCAGACATATCCTAGATGTTCAGATTGTGGTAAACGCCACTTGGGTCCATGTCAGCTAGGAGTTGATACTTGTTATATTTGTCGCGAGGCAGGCCATTTCATGAGAGATTGCCCGACTAGGGGTGGTAGTGGTGCAGCCCAGCCAGCTAGATCAGCAGTAGCTTCCTCAGCACCAGCACGCCCTCAGGGGCAACTTCCTCAGGCACCAGCAGGTCGTGGTAGAGGTCGAGGTGGAGCTCCTACAGCAGGCGGTACCCAGAACCGCACCTATTCTCTTATTGGTTGACAGGACCAAGAGGCTTCACCAGACGTGGTCACAGGTATTCTGTCGGTAAATTCTCTCGATGTGTATGTATTGATAGATCCGGGTTCTACATTATCATATGTTACCCCTTTGTTGCCATTAAATTCAAAATAGTACCAGAGGCTATTAGACCTTTCGAGGTAGCCACTCCCGTTGGTGATTCTACAGTAGCTAGGCGTGTTTATAGAGGTTGCACGATAATGATGGGCGATTGTAGCACTACAGCTGACTTAATTGAGCTAGAAATGGTTGATTTCGATGTTATTCTCGGCATGGATTGGTTGTCTTCTTGTTATGCTAATGTTGATTGTAGGGCGAAGACAGTCCAGTTTCACTTTCCAGGAGAATTAGCTATAGAGTGGCAGGGTGTTTCTGCATCGCCAAAGGGTCTGTTTATTTCTTACCTTAAGGCAAGGAAGCTAATCGCAAAAGGCTGCTTATATCATATTGTTCATGTTCGAGACTCAAAAAAGGAGACATCGACTCTTGAGTCAGTTCCGGTAGTGAATGAGTTCCCTGATGTATTTCCAGATGAGTTACCTGGTCTTCCTCCGGAACGAGAGATTGATTTTCCTATTGATATAGTACCAGGTACGCAACCCATATCCATTTCTCCCTACAGGATGGCACCAGCAGAACTGAAAGAATTGAAGGAACAACTGAAGGATTTGGCAGACAAAGGTCTCATCAGACCTAGCATTTCCCCGTGGGGAGCCCCGGTATTGTTTGTGAAAAAGAAAGACGGCTCTCTACGCATGTGCATAGATTACAGACAGCTAAATAAAGTCACAATCAAGAATAAATACCCTCTGCCCAAGATTGATGACTTGTTCGACCAACTCCAGGGTGCCAAGTGCTTCTCGAAGATAGATTTGCGATCAGGCTACCATCAGGTTAGAGTTAGAAAATCTGATATAGCTAAGACTACATTCAGGACTAGATATGGCCATTTTGAATTTTTAGTGATGTCGTTTGGACTCACTAATGCCCCTGCAGTGTTTATGGATCTGATGAACAGCGTATTCAGGCCTTATCTAGATTTATTTCTGATTATATTTATTGATGATATTCTCATATATTCAAAGTCTGAATCAGAGCATGCGGAGCACCTGCGCACAGTATTGGGTACTCTTCGGGACCAACAATTATTTGCTAAGTTCTCAAAGTGTGAATTCTGGTTAGATTCAGTGGCATTTCTAGGCCATATAGTTTCAGCAGAAGGAATTAAAGTAGATGGCCAGAAGATTGAGGCTGTGAAGAATTGGCCCAGACCTACGACGCCAACTGAAGTACGTAGTTTTCTGGGTTTGGCAGGTTATTACAGAAGGTTCGTAGAGGGTTTTTCCTCCATTGCAACTCCACTGACCAAATTGACATAGAAAATAGCTAAATTTGAGTGGTCTAATTCTTGCGAGCACAGCTTTCAAGAACTAAAGAACAGGTTGATAACAGCTCCAGTACTTACACTTCCAGAGGGATCTGAGGACTATGTCATTTACTGTGACGCTTCTCGAATTGGTCTTGATTGTGTTTTGATGCAGCACGGAAGAGTAATTGCCTATGCTTCCAGGCAGCTGAAAAAACACGAGCAGAACTACCCTACCCATGATCTGGAGCTTGCAGCAGTCATTCATGCATTAAAGATTTGGAGACATTATTTGTACGGAGTTCATGTTGATATTTATACAGACCACAAGAGCCTCCAGTACATATTTAAGAAAAAGGAGCTAAACCTACGACAGAGGCGGTGGCTAGAGTTGCTGAAGGACTACGACGTGGACATTCTTTATCATCCGGGTAAAGCGAATGTTGTTGCTGATGCCCTTAGTCGTAAGTCTATGGGTAGTTTATCTTATTTACAGCCCCAAAAAAGAGAGTTAGCTCATGCACTCCACCAGTTGGCCAGCATGGGAGTCAGATTAATTGATTCAGGGGATGCAGGAGTTACAGTTCAGAAAGTAGCCAGTACTTGCCTAGTTACAGAAGTAAAACAGCGTCAGTATGAGGATCCAGTTCTAGTTGAATACAGACAAATAGCCAGAAGAAAACCGGAGTCACTATACAGGGTTACTAGTGATGGGGTTCTCATGTATAAAGATAGACTTTGTATTCCTGATGTTGTAGATTTACGTGGACAGATTATGACTGAGGCACACTATTCCAGGTACACTGTTCATCCAGGTTCGACTAAGATGTATCATAACCTTAAGCAGATTTACTGGTGGGACGGATTGACCGGGTGTCGTTCACACACTCTGACCAGAGAGACTAGATATTACTGGCTGGGGGGGATATAGCCCATAACACCCACCAGGTTTGTTATATACGCGTATATAGCCACAGTATGCACTGCATGATTATATGTGAGGCTAGTTCAGATGTTCAGTTACCTGATTTGGGGGGATATAGCCCATAACACCAGGCAGGTACCAGTTCAGATAACAGTTCAGTTTTAGCTCAGTACCAGTTATCAGTTCTCAGTTATCAGCCACCAGTTTTTAGTGTCAGTATCAGTTGACAGCTTTCGGTTCTAGTTTCTAGTTACCAGTCACCAGTCATATTACAGTCATTTATCAGTATAGTTCAGCTCAGTCTTCAGTTTCAAATTCAGCTAGACTTCAGGTTATATTCAGACCATGTTTAGTACGTCTTAAGATTTCCTGCTACATTGCTATGCTTCAGCTCATGTTTACACGTTTATATTCCAGCCTTACAGTTTCATCCAGCTATGATTTATTATATGCTCAGGCCTTACATACTTTGTACATATCGTACTCACGCCCTTTTTTTGGGGCGCTGCGTTTCATGCCGCGCAGGTACAGAGAGAGCAGACCCTGAGCCACGTTAGTAGGCTATCTACCAGCTGTTGGAGTCACTCCGTCCCTTCCGGAGTATACTACTTCTGGTATGTTGTACAGATGTCGAGTAGATATGGCGGGGCCTTGTCCCGTCCTTTGTATATTCAGTTCAACACTCTTAGAGGCCTGTAGATATGTCCCTGTGTGGTGCAGTCAGTATGTTATATATATTATCGTGTGATAGCTTTGTCATCTTTCCAGACTTTATGTTTTCAGTAAATATGTATGTATTTATAACCAGGTTGCCAGCTCATCTCTATAATTCATAGATTATTAGTAGGTTTAGCGATGATCGACACTTAGTGTCGGTCATCCGTCGCGGCCCTAGGTTGGGTCGTGACATTATCAACTGCTTGTTGGATTAAATCTGGACCTATCAATTGAGACTCGCCAACCTCGAACCATCCTATAGGAGACATGCATTTGCGCCCATACAAAGCTTCATATGGAGCCATTTGTATGCTAGAATGATAGCTATTATTATATGCAACCTCTATTAACGGTAGATGATCACTCCAGCTGCCTCCAAAATCTAACACGCAAGCTCTAAGCATATCTTCTAATGTCTGAATGGTCCGCTCAGCCTATCTGTCTGTCTGTGGATGAAATGTTGTACTCAGATTCACCTGTGTCCCTAAACCTGTCTGGAATGATCGCCAGAAATTAGCTGTAAACTATGCGCCCCTGTCTGAAATGATAGATACTGGAATATCAAGTAGGCGCACTATCTCTCTGATATAAAGTCTAGCATAATCCTCCGCTGTATATGCAGTTCTAACAGGCAAGAAATGAGCTGATTTAGTAAGCCTATCAACTATAACCCAAATAGAGTTATACCTGCTCCGCGTACGGGGCAAGCCGATAATGAAGTCCATATTCACTACTTCCTATTTCCATGATCGAATCTCTATTTCCTGTAACAAGCCACTAGGTTTTGATGCTCGACTTTAACCTGCTGGCAGTTAGGACACTGAGCAACAAATTCTGCTATGTCACACTTCATTCCGTCCCACCAGTAAATCTGCTTAAGGTCATGATACATCTTAGTTGAACCTGGATGAACAGTTTACCTGGAATAGTGTGCCTCAGTCATAGTCTGTCCACGTAAATCTGCAACATCAGGAACACAAAGTCTATCTTTATACATGAGAACCCCGTCACTAGTAACCCTGTATGGTGACTCCGGTTTTCTTCTGGCTATCTGTCTGTATTCAACTAGAACTGGATCCTCATACTGACGCTGTTTTACTTCTTTCACTAGGCAAGTAGTGGTTGCGTTCTGAACTATAACTGCTACGTCCTCTGAATCTATTAATCTGACTCCCATGCTGATCAACTGGTAGAGTGCATGAGCTAACTCTCTTTTTTGTGGCTGTAAATAAGATAGACTACCCATAAACTTACGACTAAGGGAATCAGCAACAACATTTGCTTTACCCGGATGATAAAGAATGTCCACGTCGTAGTCCTTCAGCAACTCTAGCCACCGCCTCTGTCGTAGGTTTAGCTCCTTTTGCTTAAATATGTACTGGAGGCTCTTGTGGTCTGTATAAATATCAACATGAACCCCGTACAAATAATGTCTCCAAATCTTTAATGCATGAATGACTGCTGCAAGCTCCAGATCATGGGTAGGGTTGTTCTGCTCGTGCTTTTTCAGCTGCCTGGAAGCATAGGCAATTACTCTTCCGTGCTGCATCAAAACACAACCAAGACCAATTCGAGAAGCATCACAGTAAATGACATAGTCCTCAGATCCCTCTGGAAGTGTAAGTACTGGAGCTGTTATCAACCTGTTCTTTAGTTCTTGGAAGCTGTGTTCGCAAGAATCAGACCACTCAAATTTAGCAGTTTTCCGTGTCAATTTGGTCAGTGGAGCTTGCAATGGAGGAAAACCCCTCTACGAACCTTCTGTAATAACCTGCCAAACCCAGAAAACTATGTACTTCAGTTGGCAGTCGTAGGTCTGGGCCAATTCTTCACAGCATCGATCTTCTGGCCATGTACTTTAATTCCTCTGCTGAAACTATATGGCCAAGAAATGCCACTGAATCTAACCAGAATTCACACTTTGAGACTTGGCATATAATTGCTGGTCCCAAAGAGTACCTAATACTGTGCGTAGGTGCTCCACATGCTCTGATTCAGACTTTGATAGATGAGAATATCATCAATAAATATAATCACAAATAAATCTACATAAGGTATGAATACGCTGTTCATCAGATCCATAAATACTGCAGGGGAATTAGTGAGTCCAAACGACATCACTAAAAACTCATAATGGCCATACCAAATCCTGAATGCAGTCTTAGGTATATTAGATTCTCTGACTCTAACCTAATGGTAGCCTGATCGCAAATCTATCTTCGAGAAGCACTTGGCACCCTGAAGCAGGTCGAACAAGTAATCAATCCTTGGCAGAGGGTATTTATTCTTGATTGTGAGTTTATTCAGCTGTCTGTAATCTATGCACATGCGTAGAGAGCCGTTTTTCTTCTTTACAAACAATACCGGGGCTCCCCACGTGGAAATGCTAGGTCTGATGAGACCTTTATCTAACAAATCCTTCAGTTGTTCCTTAAGTTCTTTCAGTTCTGCTGGTGCCATCCTATAGGGAGGAATGGATATGGGTTGTGTACCTGGTACTATATCAATAGGAAAATCAATGTCTCGCTCTGGAGGAAGACCAGGTAACTAATCTGGAAATACATCAGGGAACTCATTCACTACCGGAACTAACTCAAGAGTCGACGTCTCCTTCTTTGAGTCTCGAACATGAACAATATGATATAAGCAGCCTTTTGTGATTAGCTTCCTTGCCTTAAGGTAAGAAATAAACAGACCCTTTGGCGATGCAGAAACACCCTGCCACTCTATAGCTAATTCTCTTGGAAAGTGAAACTGGACTGTCTTCGCTCTTCAATCAACGTTAGCATAACAGGAGGACAACCAATCCATACCGAGAATAACATCGAAATCAACCATTTCTAGCTCAATTAAGTAAGCTGTAGTGCTACAATCACCAATCATTGTCGTGCAACCTCTATAAACACGCCTAGCTACTACAGAATCGCCAACGGGAGTGGCTACCTCGAAAGGTATAATAGCCTTTGGTACTATTTTGAATTTAATGGCAACAAAGGGAGTAACATATGATAATGTAGAACCCAGATCTATCAACACACACATCGAGAGAATTACCGACAGAATACCTGTGACCACGTCTGGTGAAGCCTTTTGGTCCTGTCGACCAATAAGAGAATAGGTACGGTTCTGAGTACCGCCTACTGTAGGAGCTCCACTTCAACCTCTACCGCGACCTGCTGGTGCCTGAGGAACTTGCCCCTGCGGGCGTGCTGGTGCTGAGGAAGCTACTGCTGATCTAGCTGGCTGGTCTGCACCACTACCACCCCTAGTCGGGCAATCTCTCATGAAATGGCCAGCCTCGTGGCAAATATAACAAGTATCAACTCCTAACTGACATGGACCCAAGTGGCGTCTACCACAATCTGAACATCTGGGATATGTCTGACTGGCCGGTATAGAAGTACCACGGTGTTGAATCCTGAAGTCTGTGATGCCTGACTAGCTCTGGACTGAGGAGGTCTATCAGATCTCAGGCCACGAGACTGTGGAGATATACTAGCAGGTGGCTATCTAACACTCTGTTGTCTACTCGCTCCAGACGTCTCTCCAAACGAACCAGAAAATCTGCCCCTCTTGTGTAACACTCTATCCCTGTCGGCTCTCTGTTTCTGCTTCCTCTCCTCAAGTGATAAAACAAATGCTTGAATGCGTGATATGTTCATACCTGACTGCATAGCAACCGTCATACACTCGTTCACCAGGTGTGGACAATGTCCCACTACATACCTATGAATTCTATCCTCCATACTTGCTACCACAGTGGGGGCAAACCTTGCTAAAGAATTAAAGTGATAATTATACTCTTCTACACTCAAACTTTCCTCTCTCAAGGTCAGGAACTGATCAGCACGTGCTCTCTGTGTCTCTATGGGCATATACTGATGAAGGAAGGCATCTGAGAATTCCTTCCAAGTCGCCGGAGTAGCATCTGACCCTCTAGATAGCTCTCATGTCTGATACCACCCTGCTACTAGGTCATGCAATCTGAATGCAGCCAACTCTACCTGACTCTGTCTCTGACGTGTGCATGACCCTCAACACCCTGGCTATCCTCACAAGAAAATCCTGAGGGTCCTCTCCTGTACGGGATCCAGTAAAGACTGGAGGCTCTAGTCGGATAAAATTCCTGATCCTTGATCTAGTATCTCCCTGGGCATCTGCATTATGCTGTCTAGTCTTAGCAACTACAAAACTGGTCAATAATCTGATGGCATCCCTCACTTCCTGTCCTTGACTATCAGGCTGAGGAGCTGGAGGTATGGCAGCTGCAGTACCTCTAATATCGCCCTGAACTGAAGGGATCTATGAGACCTCAGATGGAGCCTCAGGTCTGGACTCCTCTCTCTCATCCACCTCAGGTGGCACTCTACTAGTACCATGGCCGGCAATAGCATTGCCCTTCTGGGGACCAGTTAGTTTCGGCAACATCGCTGTATTAAAAATATTATGGTTAGAAGGGTGAATTCTAAAATTATAGCCCTATCGCACGATCTAGAGAAGAAAGAAAAACAACCATCCTGAAGTGCCTTGTAGCCTCCTGTTCATAAGTATGGCGCGCAATATACTCCTGAACAAGACTCTACAAGACACGGCTTGTAGATACCCTAGGACTGAACTGCTCTGATACCACTTTTGTCACGACCCAACCTAGGGCCGCGACGGATAATCTACACTAAGTGTCGGTCATCGCTAAACCTATCAATAATCTATGAATTATAGAGATGAGCTGGCAACCTGGTTATGAATACATACATATTTACTGAAAACATAAAGTCTGGAAAGATGACAAGGCTATCACACGATAATATACATAACATACTGACTGCACCACACAGGGGCATATCTACAGGCCTCTAAGATTGCTGAACTGAATAAACAAAGGACAGGACAAGGCCCCGCCATACCTACTTGACATCTGCACAACATATAAAAAGTAGTATACTCCGGAAGAGGCGGAGTGACTCCAACAGCTGGTAGATAGCCTACAAACGTGGCTCAGGGTCTGATCTCTCTGTACCTGCGCGGCATGAAACGTATCCCCCCAAAAAAAGGGCGTGAGTACGATATGTACAAAGTATGTAAGGCCTGAGCATATAATAAATCATAGCTGAATGAAACTGTAAGGCTGGAATATAAATGTTTAAATATGAGCTGGAGCATAGCAATATAGTTAGAAATCTGAAGACGTACTAATCATGATCTGAATATAAACTGAAGTCTAGCTGAATCTGGAACTGAAGACTGAGCGGAACCATACTGATAAATAACTGTAATATGACTGATAACTGGTTACTAGAAACTGGAATTGATAGCTGTCAACTAATACTGACGCTAAGAACTGGTGGCTTATAACTGAGAACTGATAACTGGTACTGAGCTAAAACTGGAGTGTTATCTGAACGGGTACCTGTCTAGTGTTATGGGCTATATCCTTCCAAATCAGGTAGCTGAACATCTTAACTAGCCTCACATATAAACATACAGTGCATACTGTGGCTATATACGCGTATATAACAAACCTGGCGGATGTTATGGGCTATGTCCCCCCCCCAGCCAGTAATATCTAATCTCTCTAGTGGGGACCAGTAATATCTAATCTCTCTGGTCAGAGTATGTGAATGACACCCGGTCACACTAGGTGTTTCAACTCCCGCCTGAACCAGAGGGGCTGTATCCCCCAGACGGGTAGTATCACATGCGACCGGACTGTGTGTCCAATGTCCAGCCTCTATGGGGGACTCCAAATCACACATAACATGATCACAATATAAGTATAAGCATGTATGAGGCATAACACATTTGGCAACAATAGATATGGACTCAAAGGAATGATAAGAAAACTGTGGATAGAATTATAGACACAACCTAGAACTCAGAATTTGTCCAACTCTTTGAATTTCTATAAAGTTTTCGGTAGAGTCGTTGAATATTTTTTTTTGAGGAAAGCGGTGACACTTCGAGTTTCATTATCGTGCAAAGCAACCTCCTCAACCCACTGGGAGACTTAGTCAACCGCCATGAGAATGTATCTCATGCCATAGGAACTGGGGAAGGGACCCAAAAAGTCGATTCTCCGCACATCAAAGAGCTTAACTTTGATAATGGGGTTTTTAGGAATTTCATGCTTCCTCGAGATACCCCCAATTCTTTGGAATCGGTCAAAACTCTTGCTAAAGAAATATGCATCCTTATACAATGAAGGCCAAAAGAAACCACATTACAATACTTTAGCAGCCGTCCTCACACCACCATGATGTCCTCTATAGGGAGCGGAGTGACATCCTTCTAGAATGGCTCCTTGCTCGGACTCGATCACGCATGTCCTTATCACTCCATCAACACACACCTTGAAAAGATAGGGCTCATACCAATAGTAGTGTCATGAATCCTTCATCAACTTCTTCATTTTATAACATGAGAAGTCCTCCGAGACCTCTCCGCACACCACAAAATGTTGCAAGTCTGCGTACCAAGGGATTCCTTTCCAAGATACCGCCAATATTCTATCACCCAAAAAAGAGTCTGTGATTTAAGGGTTTCTTTTGGGCGAACCTCCTCCTCCAAAGGATAAGCGGTCCACCACTTGATTCTCAGTTCCCTTATGATCAAGAACCTCAAAATCAAGCTCTTGCAATAGGATTACCCACCAGATCAATCATGCCTTTGAACCCTTCTTGGCCATCAAGTATCAGATGGCAGAGTGGTCAGTATGCACAATAACTGTGGACCCCACCAAGTATGACAGAAAATTTCAAAAGCAAACACAATGGCCAATAGTTCCTTCTCTGTCACCGTGTAGTTCAATTGCGCCCCGTTCATTATCTTGCTAGCATAATAGATGGGATGAAACATCTTTTCAACCCTTTGACCATGCACGACCCCCAAAGCCACATCGCTAGCATCACACATTAGCTAAAACGAAAGATCCCACCTAGGACTCGCTATCACCGGTGTGGTAGTTAACCTCTTCTTCACTTTTTCAAAAGCTCTCAAGCATGCTTCACTGAATTCAAACTTGGCATCTTTTTCAAGGAGCTTTCATAAGGATTCACAACTTGGAGAAGTCGTTGATAAAGCGGCGGTAAAACCCCATATGTCCCAAGAATCTTCTTACTCCTTTCACGGTTGTTGGAGGTGGAAGTTTGAGATCACCTCGTTTTAAGCTTGGTTCACCTCAATACCACTCTTGGACACCTTCTGTTACAACGCAATCCCCTTTTGGACTAGAAAGTGGCATTTCTCCCAATTTAGAAAAAGCTTCGTCTCCTCACACCTTTCAAGCACAATCTCAAGTTTGACAAGCAATCATCAAAAGAATGCCCCTACAACCAAGAAGTCATCCATGAAAACTTCAAGAAAGTTCTCCACCATATCATGGAATAGTGCAAGCATGCACCTTTGAAATGTAGGGGGGCATTACAAAGTCCAAATGACATCTTGTGGAATGCCAAAGTGCCATAAGGACATTTGAAGGTTGTCTTGTCTTGATCATCTGCCTCTATGGATATTTTACTATACCCAAAGTATCCATCTAGGTTACAATAATAAGCACAGCCCACAAATCAATCAAGCATTTGATCAATGAAAGGCAAGGGAAAACGTTCCTTTCCTGTTGCGGTGTTGAGCTTATGGTAGTCCATGAATACCCTTCATCCGGTCACGGGTCTAGTGGTTATGGCATCTCTCTTGTCATTACGAACCACCGTCATTCGTCCTTTCTTGGACACACATTGGACCGGTGACACCCACTTGCTATCGGACAATGGGACTATAACTCTTACATCTAGGCCATTTGATGATTTCCTTTTTTAAAACTTCTTGCATAGGAGGATTCAACCTCTTTTGGTGTTCTATCGCTGGCATGCTCCCCTCCTCCAGTAAGATTGTTTTAGTACACCCCTGGATCAATCCCCCTTATGTCCGCAATAATACACCCTATCGCCTTTACCCCTAACTTCTCTACTTCGACAAGGTTTTCCTCTTGGGCTTTGGTTGGGTGGGAAGAAATAATTATGGGTAGAGTGGAGTTTGGACCAAGGAAGGTATATCATAAGCAGGATGGAAGGACTTTCAATTCAAGTTTGGGAGGTTCTTCTATGGATGGTTTGGTAGGTAGAGTTTTACAGCTTTCAAGGTCAAGGGATAACTTTTTGGGTGCGTATGGTCTATATCCCAATCCTTCTAATCTCTATTACACTCTCTTTGTTGTCCACATCCATGTTCAAAATCACCGCCACAAAATCATCTTCCTGGCGCACAAGAACACTCTCCTTCTCAACAAGGGCATCAACCACCATATCAACATATCAACAAGTGGCCTCAACCTACATAGGTTGCTTCAAACACATGCAAAGATGGAAGACCACCTTGTCCCCGTTGAATCTAAAAGTGCGCTCACCTTGCTCTGCATCACATAATTCCCTCTCGGTTGCTAGGAATGGACGCCCAAGAATAAATGAGAAGTCAAAGTCCATGGGGCAATCAAGTATAACAAAATCTGCCGGGAAGACAAATTAATCAACTTTAACCAAGACATCATCAATAATACTAATCGGCCTTTTCATGGATCGGTCAGCCATTTGAAAATTCATGGTTGTAAAGCTCCTCTCTCAGCCGCTCAGCTTCCTCCACAAAGGGCCTCATCTCCTCCTTCAAGTTCTCATCTGAGCCACCTTGACGGAGTATCTCATGATAAACCATCAGCCTGGATAAATGTTGAAGTTGACATTTAGCGGAGGGATAGTAACGATTCGACTCGTAAGATGCTGAAAAATGGAAAAGGAAGTTTATCCAAAGAGAGCAACCAGCGGCGACCTCAGGTAGTTTTTGGCGACTTGTAACCAGCAAGGTGCCTTTGTTCATTAGGGTCGATCAACTCAGCGGCATGGTCTGTCACAACCGTCAAGTTCTTAAACAGGTTAACTTCCATAGCAATGGGTATAACAACCTCACGGGCACCATCCACGGGTTCAGCCACAGCATTCGCATTCGTTACCATCTCCTTACCAGGGCGGCGTTGGAAAGAGTCGGGCACCTCAGGGGCTAGAGTTGGAACAGTAAGCTCTACATGCATACAAAAGATATTTGCTTATAAGGTGTAAAAGGAAAATTGTACTAGTAATGCATGGAATGAAGAATAGACCTGATAAATGAGTTTCAAGGTGAATGCTAGGAAGCATCACTTCGTCTTCTATGAAGGCTTCTTCACCGGTCTCAGAAGACTCATTTATCAGGTGTCTGTTCTTCCGTGTAGACGGACCAGACTTAGCAGCAGAAGAGGGGGGTCTCAACAGCCTTAGGCTTATGTACTCCGGGGACGTCACCCTCACCATCAGAAATCACTAGGGGTTCGCTAGCAGCTACTACATCATCAAGCTTGGAAGAGTTATTTCTCTTCGAAGTGCGGGAATTGCTCGCCCTCTCAACGATTCTCCCTCCAGATGCTAGCACATCAGGCAAGGGAGAAATATACGAGGCATCGATTTTTATCTCCATCTGCGGGGGCATCTCATGGCGGGAGAACCCTAAAAAGAGGAGGTAATGAAGATAATGGGAGCCAAGGATCAAAAGAGAAATTTGAAAGAGAGACTTACCATGGTCCTCTGCACGCCAACTATTCACGTTGGCAAAAGATGTGAAAGTCATTGAATTAGGGGGGGGTTTCTTGCAAAGATCGCAAGTAATCCATGTAGTTAACTCATCGTGAGTTAATTGTATACCAGTCACATATTTCACTTAGGAAGATGCAAAGTCAGTTCAGAAATGCAACGGACATAGAATGTACAAAATATAAGTGCAGGAACTTACATATCTTATTGAAGACCTATGGGAAAGGAAGAGAGGAAAAAATATCTGGCATACTCACCGCCGTATACTGGTGGACCCAGCCGCGATCTTTGGAATCTTCACTATTGGGAACCACGCCTTTCTTTCCCTATTTGATGAACATCAGCATACCCGCCTTGCGCAGAGGGAGAGAGTAGAAAGCAAGAAGGTTCCAGAAGAAAACTATACCCTGTCATGGTTCACCAAGTGATCTAGTACAGCCACTAACCGCCATAGGGAGAGGCCTACTTGAGACAGACAGATATTATATTGGTGGCATATATCTTTAACAATCGAATGAACATGCTCATTGAGACGCAGAGTGCAAGGGTATACGTATGGACCATCGTGTAGCTAGCACGATGGGAGGAAATTCTTTCTTCAGCAGAAGGAACAATGATGTCAATTACTTTAGGCCACTTACAATCAAGCCTGGTACAAGTTATACCATCCCTCACAACCGCAGACGAATAAAACTCAATAGAAAGGTTGTTATTTTCACCTTTCTGCTTGGGTGTTTGACCCTGCATTCGACCATCACCTTCAAAGTTAAAGGATGCAGGAAGATAATCTAGGCTCCGATGTTTACGGGGAGAAAATTTGGTCCTTGGGCCATGGCTAAAGATGGAATCATTTTTAAGGCTGGAAGAAAGTTTGTCGTTTGAAGGAAAACTCTCAAAACTATTTGAAGATCGATAAAAAGCCTGTACACTTACGACGTATAAATACACGCCTAAGAGGATTCTTGCATGAGAAGCTAAACAATCTTGATCACGTGGGATCGTAATTATGAGAAATTGTGATTATTATGGTTTATGTGATGCGTATCCCCATAATTACGGGATATGAACAGAACAGTGGCAGCATTGGGAAGATACGCAAAAACCCCTCCAATCACATAGGGACACGTCATTGTACTAAAGAATATGCATTCAATGCAACGCATGCAAAGAGACAGAGGAGGATATCAGTACAGTCACAGCTTTACTTCTTCTATCACGTTTCTTTCACTTCCTGACTGCTTGCATCAGCACTCAGCAAGTGGGGGGACTGACTGTGTGGGCAAAAGTACGCCACCTATTATTACGGGGATACGAGTCCAGCTAGCAGGACCAGACATATCCTACAAGTCACCGGGTACAAAAGATACATGCCTATTCTATGAGTTAAGACCGTTCAGGTAGGTACGGGCGTAGGACGCAAGGCATACATCCTGCTGCCTTAGGGTTGCAGTCTCCAAGTTAGGGTTTTGTATATACTACTACCTTGAGTTTTTTAGGCCCATGAGCCTCATTAGTCATTGTATTTTGCCATAATTAGGACTGGGTAATCACTACTATAAATACCCCTCCTTACATTGTATTGTATATCAAGCAATTCACCACTGAATCCGGCTATTCTCAAGGAATAAAACTCTTTACTTTCTTGTATATTATTTTTCTTTCTATTTACTTACTTTTTCGTTGTATTTTACTGTATTGCTTGTGACCCATTCATAAGTTTAAGTGTTTCACCTAGACGTCCAGTTTTAGGCATAAATATTCAATGTATCCATTCTAGACTTAGAGGCTAACTCCCAATCCAAATTTAACTTTTTCAACGCCCATAACACCTTATACATAAACTCGATTGGAAGATAAAAAGCCTTACCAAACACCAATCGATAAGCAAACATACCTATTGGGGTCTTGTAAGCCGTCCTATAAGCCCAAAGCACATCATCCAATTTCTTGGCCCAATCCTTCTGGTTTGCATTCACGATCTTTGCCAAGATTTTCTTTATCTCTTGGTTGGACACTTCAACTTGTCCACTAGTTTGTGGATTGTAAGGAGTTGCGACTTAGTGCTTGACTCCACACTTGTCAAGTACCGAGTCAAATTCCTTGTTGCAAAAGTGAGAGCAACCATCACTTACTATGGCTCTAGGAGTGCCAAAACGAGTGAAGAGGCTCTTTTCCAAGACGATGTGACACTTCTTGCTTCACTGTTTGGTAGAGCCACTACTTCTACCCATTATGATACCTAGTCAACGGCCACCAAAATGTACTTTATTCCACAAGAACTAATGAAAGGGCCCATGAAGTCGATGCCCCACACATCAAATAATCCAACTTTCATGATAGGCTTTTGGAGCATTTCATGTCTCTTTGGTACTCCCCGGCCCTTTGGCATTTATCACACACTTTCACGAACACATGTGCGTCTTTATAGATGGTTGGCAGATAGAAATCGAACTCTAAGATCTTTGAGGCAGTTCTAATGCCACCATGGTGCCTACCATAGGGTGAAGAATGGCACCCATTGATAATCTCCCATTGATCAACATCTTGAACACAACTAAGAATCAATCAATCCTCACAAGTTCTAAACAAGTGGGGCTCCTCCCAGTAGTAATGACGAGCATCCTTCATAAGCTTTTCCTTTTTATTGTACGAATAGTCATTGGGCAATTCAGCACACACAACAAAATTAGAAATCTCCGCATACCAAGGCACTTCTTCACATTGCAAGCACCCTCGCATCCGGAAAACTATCATTAATTTCACCATCTTCATGGGGTCTTCCCCTTCTTCCAATCTCGATAAGTGGTCCGCCAAGTGGAGTCCTTCTTACTCATCAAGTAACGAACAGCCGAGTGGTCGGTATGCAACACCACCTTTGACCCCATCAAATAAGCCTGAAACTTCTCAAAAGCAGACACCACTGCTAAGAACTAATTCTCAATGACCGTGTAGTTCTATTAAGACCCATTCATTGTTTTACCTGCATAATAGATAGCTTGAAAAATCTTTTCAATCCTTTGACCCCACATGACAACAAGAGCTACATCACTTGCATCGTACATCAATTCAAAGGGTAAGTCCCAATTTGGACTAGCGATGATGGGAAAGGTAGTGAGACTTCATCTCAATACTTCAAATACTTTTAGACTATAATCACCTAATTTTGGTTTAGTCTAGTTAATTGTTGTTAATTTTTCAAGATTGATTAAGTAATATAATTATTTGCTTAAATAGTTTGCAAATATTTATTTTGTGTATAACTATATGGGCTACTCCAATTTTCAGCAAGAAAAGGAATAGTATGAAAGCCCACTTCGCGGCCCGTTAGCCCACATCTATTACTAAGCCCACAAAACCATAAAACCCTAGACTGTATAAGTCATTTTCCTCATTTTTGCCTCATTCCACACTATACACACAAGCCTCTCAAGGCTTAGGGCCACCATGCCAAAAAATCTCCCTCACCACCGTAAATCCCATGTCACCCTTCATCACCACTTGGCCACCGCGATACCGCCTCGGCACCGCCGACGACCACCGCTGTTAATGGCCGGAAAATGTCAATATACACCTTCCCAAAACCGTCTCGTCGGCGTCTTTCCATATTTACTACTAATTTTTCAAAAATCCAAGCTAATCGACGTAGATCGAACAAAACAGAGGCGACATCCACCACCTCTCTTCGACGTTTTCTTCCTGTTTCTTTGTCTTGTCCAGCGTTTAGTCTCCTTTTTTTCCTTTCTCTAACAGAAGCGACCTCGTTAGGGTTATTTCCATTAGAGAAAGTTAGAAAGAAGTCGACTGAATTTTTTATGAGATGTTGGAGGTTGTTCGGGCTGTAACTGGTCAAGTCGTGACAATGAAGACTATGATTTTTATAAACATGATGGTGACGTAGCTCTGTTTTTTTAACGAGGAGGCAGTATTTCCGCTAATGGGTTTGCAAACGAGACAGTGGTGGCTGTCCAGCTTTGTAGGAACAAAGCGATGACTTCAGTTGGAGACGATTGTCATATAGGCGTTGTTGTTGGAGTTCCAACGGTGAGGTTTTGATGGCATGGATTTTTGACTGAAGCTAGGCAGCAGCAGCTCGTTGGCGACGCTGCTACGCTAATCCGAAAATTGATGTGTTTTGTTGACTGATTAACATGTAAATCCTCCACATACAGTTTTGTATCTTGTTGTTGTCCATTTCCATGTGATCAATTGAGAAAACTCATGTTTAGTTTTAGTGATAGTATATGAATTTCTGTATGCATATGTTTGATTCATGTCTAACTTAATGAACTGTTTTAATCACCTTGCTTTATTGTATTCAAGCATGTCTTATGACACTTGTGTCATTAAAGAATTCAAATACATGTTATATTGGTTCAATTTAAGTCTCATTTACCATTTATCTTGGATGCGTTGAAGCGGAGGTATGTTGTTTGATCATTTTGTTGTGAAAGAATGGAGGTGTTGGTTTTCAATGTGCATATTTTCAAGTCTGTTGAATTTTGTGTATTTTGGCTAAAGTCCACTTTATGTTTTTAGGGCCTTAGTCAACTAGAAATTCTCTTGGGCCTATTAGTTTTTTCAGGTTTAGTTTTGGGCTGATTTTTAAGTAATTTTAGGTCTATATTTTGTGTTTATAGTAGTTTTGTATTTTTGTTGTTAGCCAAATAGGCCCAGTAGCTACTTAGTCCAGCCCATGAGGCTGTCCCTTCAATAGGACATCTTTGTTTCAGCTTTAGTAGATGTATACGGTGGTTGGGAACTCTTCCCTGGGAGGGAGGGGGCTAAAAAGGTTGGAATGGACATGTACTAGGTACTTTCCACAAATGGGCACCCCACCTCCTTTTGCTTTGAAAATTTCAGCATAAATAGGGAGTATTCACTCTCATTGAAGAAGGCAGATTTTTAGAAGAGAGAGGACATTTTTTACACACACTTTGAAAAGAAAAGGGACGACTTTTTACACACACAAAAACACAAGCTGAAAAATAAAAAAGATGATAAAGCAAGAAAAAAATACTTGAGAGAACAAAAAATAAGTAAGTTTAGTAGGAAGATTTAGAACCAAAAGGCTTTACATCAAAGGTCTTTTGGAGCTTAAATCTTCTTTTTTAAAGGTTTAATAGAGTTTCTTAAGAGCTGCCCGGTTGCTCTTTTTTTGTTGCGTTCGATAGCTATATTTGGTTGACTTGGGTTGTCATTGATGTGCTCTAAGGCCTCGTATCATAGGTAAACACATGAACCTCGTGTATTTTAATTTTACCATGAAATGATACAAAAATCAGCATGTTTTAAGGTCCAAAAATGCGTATTTAATTATATGTATGTTTGTTTTAGCTAAATACTTAATGGCTGGTTGTTTGTTGAATATATGAAATATATGGTGTTTGACATATCTACCTTTTAACCATGTATAATATTTGAGCTATGCATATAAAAGGCCATGTACAGAAACTTTAAGTTTAATCATTTGCATAGATAAACTCATTTTTGCCATAATTAATAATCTGACCGTTTTGTTCACAAAAATAGCCACCGATGTGCAATATGTATACTGGGACATATCTAAAAGTGAAAAATAAATTGAGGATATTTTATAAATCAAGAGTTGAAGGGAAAATGGACTGCAATTTAGTGCCTAGGCACTTTTAACTTTACAAATGGGTGATTTTTAAAAGTGATAAAATGAATGGACTGGTCTTGCAAATATTCTAAAGTCACCTCATAATAAACTACCCCTTTTAATTTTGACAAACATCCATTTCTTTTGATAAAACAGTCAAGTTTTTACGCGCAGCCACATTTTGCTAAAAGTGATTCATTTTTAAGTAAATTGTTTATGTATTATTTGCTTTTAATCAAGGTAAATATTTTATTTATTTTTGCGTATACAATAAATCAAAAAAGTTCGATGAAGTATTTTTATTTTTAATCAAAGCGTGATTTTAACTAACGGCAAAAATATAACAACCATATATTTCTTAAACTAATTTGCGACAATAAAGCAATTGTGCTTGGCACAGGACTCGAGGGTGCCTAATGCCTTCCCGAGTGTGAACTAAAAACCTTACCCGAATGTTTGACGCAGACCATTAGACGAGTCATAGGTGTTTCGAAGGTACCTTTTGGTGACTTCGCACAACCTTAACTTGTCAAGTCGCGACTCTGAGTTCTCTAAAATAATTTTTGTACCTTGAAAACACCTGTCATTGCCTTTTTAAAAAGACATTTCATTTAATTATGTCTTCTGCGAGAAAAAGAGGGCGTGACAGCTTGGCGACTCCACTAGAAAAAATTAGTGAAAACTAGAATCTCCGGCTTTGATTAAATTGTCGCATATTTTATTTATTAAATATCTTTTTTTATATATTTGTCCTGATCCACGAAAAGTTGAATGTTATCGCTTTGATATTTTTGGACTGTATATATATATAAATTATCTTCTCGGCGTACCCCTCTGAGTCTCTGAACACATGGACACATGCGCTTACTAGATTACTTATGGCATCTGGGAACTTACTAAAATTGTCCATGATTTAGGAGGAAGGTGTGCTGGGGTTCTGACTAAGTGAGGTGCGGTAAACTGGTATTGTATTTGTCTAGACTGACCCCATTTGTCTAAGCGGGACTCATTTTTCGGGAAAGACACGTTTGAGGCATTTTATGTGTTGCATGCGCCTAGGAAAAGTCGTTATGCTGACCGAATTGGAGGGGAATAGATTTCAAATGAAAAAAAAAAGGGAAAAGAAAAAAAAGTTTGAAGGAAAAGTGAGGAAGTAGGGTGAATTTCATGTTCTTAAACTTAGGTGCCTTGTATTTTTATAATTTTCGAGTCATACTGTTATAATGGCAAACTTTTTGTAAAGTCCAAGTGTTGGCCATCCTTTGTAGATGTCAGTTTTTTGCCATTATAATGACAAAATTTTATAAAAAACACTTAATAGTTAGGAGTCAGAAAAAGATTCTGGAGTTCGTCTTGATGCCATTTTAATGGCAAAATTTTCCAATTTTTCAAGTGTCCTGGTTGGGCTGAAAATTCTTTTATGGTCAATTTTACGCTGTAACAACGGCAAAAGTTTTGTTGAAAATCTGAGTTTGAAATTGTGATTTAAGCAACTGTTTTGCTTTATTCGTCAAATTTTGAGGTGTTTTCAGTTTTTCAAACTTCTGATACGTGTTTTCATTAGGGACAATGGATGTGTCATCTTCTAGGTCGAACAAGAGAAAATACCCTGCTGATGCCATCCCACATTCTATCATGATGGCTGATGGCCCACCAAAATCATCGAAATCGTTTGAAGTTTTGGTGGGACAGAATGAATGAGATTTACAGAAAATTAGTCCATGATAAGATTGGTTTTCTGACTGACCTCATGACTAAACCTATTGTCCCGCGTCGAGAGTTGGTCAGTGCACTAGTTGGTCTTAGGAATCCAAACCGAAACACTTTTTATTTTAAGGAATTTGAGATGACACCGACCCTCGAGAAAATAACTAGGCTCTTTAAGCTAGATTTTGAGAAAAAGAACATGATTGCTCCAAAGAAGGTCAATATCTATGATTTCTTTAATAACATCAAGGTACGAACAGGTACTTCAATTGTCAGCGTTCGTCAAGGTTGGATTTCATTTGACTACCTCTATGATTGTTTTGGGGCTGATAATGGTTTTAAATGGTATGGGTTTGAGTTTCATGACAAGCTGAAATATGAAGACTGAGTGCTACTTTGTCCACAAGTTTTTGTGTTCGCTTTGTTGGGATTGTTGGTTTTCCCATTACCAGATAGAGTGATATTTATTAAGATCAATTGGATCATGACAGCTCTCTATGGTGGAGCACTGAATGTTACTGTTACTACGACGATTCTGGGTAGTATTTTTCATGCGCTGACTTGATGCCACAAAGGAGAAAGTGCTTTCTTTGAGGGGTGTAACCTCCTATTACAGGTGTGGTTCTTGGAGCATGTACGCCCCCGCTCACCTAGTCGACATGTTAGTTGCTTTACCTTTGGTTATTTGGGTTATTATTTCGTACATATCCAGAAAATTAAGTTTCCAGATAATGAGCAAGATTGGAGATTGTAGTTGGACTCCCTCACATCGGATAGGAAATTGTTGCAGTATAACTGGCTTCCTAGGGAGGAGATTGTATACGAATGTGTCAACCGTCCTTTTCTAGTTCTAATTGGGTTTCGAAGCATATGAGATAGACCGACAGCCGGTACGGGACTAAGGTACTGTGGGAATAGCTAAAGACCTTATTCCAATAGCATGTCCCAACCTTATCCCCCTTTGCGTGTACTTAGACAGCTGGGTTGGAAATAGGAGATCCCGATAGTTGAGGACATGAGTGCATATGTTTCAGATTATCCTCAAGGCCCATTCACTCTCAAGGGTGACATCTTGCACTTATGGGACACTAGGAGACGCCTCGCAGAAAAGACACAGGTCCAGGATGGACTCAGCGGGTAGGTCACTCATGAGTACAAGTTATGGTACTACCACCAGGCCCATACTCAGAGAAATGCCCGCTAGGTCAAGAACAAGCACGATTGACATTGAGGACATGTTTGATATGCAGGTTCAGGTTGCTAGGCGTGAGGTCGAGAAGGAGCATCGTGATACTATAGAGAGCTTAGTCACGGAAAACGACGCCAATTGAGCCGCCTACTCTGAGAGTGAGGTTTTGACAAGCCAACACTCAGATATTATCATGCGACTTCATGGCTTCCACTGTAAAGCTTTGATAGAGAGGGATGCCGCCAGGGCAGCTCTGGTTGAGAGTGGGAGAAGAGAGGATTGTCACCGTCAGGATGCCAAAGATGCTCGAGCTCGACTTGATAAGGCATTGGAGCAGGGAGTGCAGCTTAGGGAGCTAGTACCGGACTGACTTCGAGGTTGGCAGGCTACAGATCATATCATCGGGGTAGCTCATGCACAGCTTTATGACTCCGCCGTGTATGTTGCGCAGACTTTCATTGACTATAGGACGCGGCCCACGGAGGACCTACTCGCACAGGCACTTCTATTTGTCACCAGAGTTGCAGCAGATTTGGATGGATTGCATTGCACTTTGACAGAAGACCTACCAGTAGGTCAGCAGGAGCCACTCGAGGAGGATACCGAGGAGGCCACCTCAGATTGACCCAGAGGATCCAGCTGACTCTTGAGCCCAGGTCACCTTAGCAAATACATCAGTCCGAGATGATGCAGATTATTGCTTCTTGTCACTTATTTACCATCTTGGCATGTTGAACTTTATGTTGCTTTGAACTTAGTAGTTGTAATTTTCTTCTATTTTTCGGTCATTTGTACGCTTCTTTTTGGTCGTGCTCCATAGCCCTGTATATACTATCTTTAGTAATGAAAATCTTTGCTTATTTTAATGTGTCAATTTATTTCACTCTCTAGCCTCTCTTGAAAAAAAATGATGATGAAATCAAACAACACACATGGGAATCTTATCCAAACTGCTTTGGGATGATGCGTGACGACTCATATGATTCTAGGCGCACTTCGTTCATGAAATGTATTATTTCTTAACCCACTTTGTTTGCGTATCATAGCTCTCAATTGCAGTGATTTGGCATAGCTCTCCACTAGAAAGTGAGTTGACAGGGGAGGTCCAAAGTTTAAAATAGTTTTTGGTTGACATGCATCACGCAGCAACCACGGGACAAGCACCTCCTCCCAAGCCAACTATCTTGGATGGGGTAGCACCATCAGCGATTTTGCGTGCACCAGGCAAATCTAAAGTACCTGAAGATCCTCATTACCCTCCAGGTTTTGGTCCACATCCGACTACCAACAAGGCTTCCGGATCCTAATGTACACCATGGGGGACATTTCCCGCATTAGGGACAATAGGTCCCGCCCCAGGCTCTTGCCCAAGCATTCACGGTTCTTGGGGGACCCATTTTGCAATGGTCAAACAGAGACCAGTAGTCAAGAGCCCAACAGTTCGGGAAAGATCAGGGGAATATTTTTCACCAAACTGAGTCATATAATCATGGGCACCACCCAGAATCACATGCTGATAGTGGCAAGTCGGTGAAGACAGAAGACAATGATCTTTCTCTAAAATTGAAAAGTTTGGAGCAAACTGTGAAAAAACATATAGGGACAAGGAGGTAAACCTAGGGTTTCCTACAAAGACATGTGTTTGTTCCCTCATGCGCCTTTGCCTTAGGTTTTATTGTGCCCAAATTTGACATGTACATTGGGCAAAGCGACCCAAGGGTCCACATGTAGATCTACCTTAACAAAATGAGAGGAATTGAAAGGGTGAGTTGTTGATGGCGCACTTTTCTGACAGTTTGGGAGGACCAGCAACAGAGTGGGTCATCCAGCAAGATGTTTCAAAATGGGTCACTTTTGATGACATGGCCAACGCCTTCTTGGATCACATTGGTTACAAAATATAGGCTGCTCCTAATCGTTCTTCTTTGAAGACGATCACAAAGAAACCAAGTGAAAGTTTCAGAGAGTATGCCTATAGATGGCATGAACATGCAGCTCATGTGAGCCTTTTGATACCAGATGACAAGATGGTCGAGGAGTTTGGTGAAGTCCTAGATATGACCTACTACCAACCTATGGCTGCTGCTATTGGAAAGCACTTCAGCGAAGCAGTGTGAATTAGTGAAATGATTGAAAGAGGAATAAAGACTGGCAAAATTGTTAGTCCAACAACTTTGAGAGCCACAACCAGATGCCGCAGTCTGCCTCAAATAGTTTTTGAAAGAAGAAAGAAAAGAAAGAAAAAGTGGAAATGGTTAGCCCTAGACCAAGAAGAAATGACGGACGATACAACGACCGTCAAGGGTACAATCAAACAAGTTCCCCACACCACTTCTATCCGCAACATAGCCCTCAATATGCTATGCCACAAATCTCATTTCATGTAAATGCAAGCATCTTATGCTCAAATACTGTTAGGACTACAATGGCGTCCACCCCCTATTCTAGTGTAGTATAACAATCAACATGCACATGCTATATTCCCGGCTCAGCAAGAGATGCTTTATCGACCACGGGAACCACAAGGTTTATGTCCAAACATGCAATAGAGTAACATGCAACAGGAGAAAAAATAGTTCAGCCCATTGGGGGAAACTTACACTAGTTTGTTAGAAAAGTTGCAGCAAGCTAATCTGTTGAAGCCAATCCTGGGAAGAGTGAACCCTAATGAAAGAAATGATTATTCACGACATTGCGCATTTCATTCTGGACCACCTGGACATGACACAGAATCCTGCTGGGAACTCAAAAATGCAATCCAAGCAATGATAGATAACAATCAAATAAAGGTTGTGGGGAACGAGATTCAAAATATGAATCAAAATTCTTTGCCCGTTCTTGATGTTTAAAACAACATACACATGGTAGGGGTGGTATGCATAGAAGAAGACTTGAAAAGAAAAGCCTGCCAAGCAGATTGTAGGCAGCTGGTCCACCTTCAGACATTAAATGCCTAGAGACGTTCATTGTGCAAGGAGACTCACACCAGAAAGCCCCAGTTTTTAAAGTCAAGGTAAAGAAATGTGAATCAGTTGTCATAACACCGGCGGCGCAACTCCTTATCAGAAGTACCATGGTTATTCTTTGGAACTACAACAAAATAGTTGTATCTTACCAAGGGAAAGAAATCATGGAAGTTGCTGCAGATATAAATGGTTTAACTCGCTCCGAAAGAATTAAGAAAGGCAAGGCCAGGTCGAGATGACCAAGGACCGATCGAAGAGCCAGTGTCCGAGAAAGAAGCTGAAGAATTTTTGAAGAAAATGAGATCGACAGATTATTCTATCGTCGATCAATTGAGAAAGACTCCAGCTCAGATATCGCTCTTATCTCTGCTTATGAACTGAAGCACACCGCAGTATGCTGTTAAATATACTGAATGAGGCCTACATTCCAGAACAAATAACTGTGGCCAATCTGCAAGCACTTGCTGGCAAAGTATTTGAGACTAATCATGTGACGTTCACCAATGAGGAGCTGTCAGCAGAAGGAACTGGTCTTAATCGGGCGCTTCATATTTTAGTCAAGTGTTAAAACTCCTATGTCACACGTGTTCTAATTGATGGCGATGCAGGATTGAACATTTGCCCTTTGTCTACATTGAAGAGCCTAAAGGTCGATATCAGCAAAATCAGACGCAGTTCCTTTATCGTTCGTGCTTTTGATGGAGGGGTTCGAGAATCATTGCACATCACTAATCTCAAGATAGTCATTGGTGTTGCAACCTTCAGCATTGAGTTTGAAGTCATGGAAACCGATGCATCTTACAATCTGTTATTGGGCCGACCATGGATCCACATGGCCTGTGTTGTACCTTCCAAATTTCATCAGGTGGTCAAGTTTACTTGGGACAATCAAGTTGTCATAGTTTATGGAGAGGATGACTTTTAGTTTAGCAACAGTCTGGACGTGCCGACCCTTGAAGTCGTCACCACTCATCCAACTATCATGTATAAAACCTCTGACGTAGTGTATGTAGAAAAAGTGACGGAAGGGAAATCTACACCTATCCCAAGAGTGTCAGAGACATCCATTATGATGGCTTCTGAAATGCTAAAACATGATTTCCAACCCAGTAAGGGTTTGGGAATATCACTACAAGGCAGAGTGAATCCAGTGGATCTGATTGGTGTGCAAGGCACGTGGGGACTAGGGTTCAAGCCAAAAGCAGCAGATCACAAGCAAGCCAAAAAGAAGAAGTCGGAAGTTTGGTCTCTCCCAAAGCCAATTCTGTGCCTCGCCCAGTCTTTTGTAGGTTATGTTAAAAAACCAAAGGCTTCTATTGTAGATGTCAACACAGTGGAAGACAATCTAGATGCACCATTTGATTTGGGTTGCATCTTTGAAATCTGCATGATCCAGCTGGGTGAAGGCTCCAACAATGCTTAATTTCAGTACATTGGTCCGGATGCGCACCAGTACTAACTGGAATGCAACTCCTTTCCCCATCAGGAAGGGGTCTTGTTAGACTGTTGTTTTGCAGTTTTCTTTTGAATACACTTGGATATTCTAAGGGTTGTATGCCAAGTGTAGTTTTTTTTAATGCTAAGTGTATCATTTTGATCATATTTCCCTTTGTAATTCAAACCCTTTCTCATTAATGAAAGGCCTAAGTGCCAAGTTTTCCTTCAATCTGTGTACATATTCCTAATTTTATTCTATTTTTTTTTATCTGTAGTGATATATTTGCTGGTCCTGATATCATGACATATACAAGGAACCTACCCTCTATCCAAAAACCGCAACTTGATCTTGACTCCATAACCATGGTTGAGGTTGAAAGTGATGAAGAACATAGTGGGGAATTTGTTCATGGGATTGAATATGATGGGGAAGAGGTAGAATTTCAAATTGGCCTGGAGGTTTAACGCCATGAGGGCAAGCCTAAACCCAATTTGGCTGATACCAAGGATGTTAATCTTGGGGGCCTGATGATGTGAGGGAAACCAAGATAAGCATGTATGCCCAGCCTAAAGTGAAAGACAATATTTGCCACGTGCTTTTCGAATATCGGGATGTTTTTACATGGTCATATAATGAGATGCCGGGTTTGAGCTCTGTATTAAAAGTCCACAAATTTCCAATTCAAATTGGTTTCCCTCCAGTGAGTCAAATGCAACGGAAGTTCAAAACTAATATGATCAAGAAAATTCATGATGAAATAATGAAACAGTTGGATGCAAAAGTAATTCAATTGGTTCAGTACACCACTTGGGTTATGAATGTTGTTCCGGTGCCTAAGAAAGATAGAAAAAAAAAGGATATGTGTCGACTATCGAGATTTTAACAAGGCAAGTCCCAAAGAAAATTTTCCGTTGCCCAACATTCACACTCTCGTAGACAATTATGCCAAACATGAGATACAATCCTTTGTTGATAACTATGTCAGATAACCAGATCCAGATGGATTAGGAGGGTGCATACAAAACAGCATTCACCATGCCTTGGGGTACTTACTGCTACAGAGTGATGCCATTCGGTTTAAAAAATGCTGGGGCAACCTACGTGAGAGCCATGACTGTCATCTTCCATGATATGATGCATAAAGAAATTGAAGTGTGCATGGATGACATGATTGTCAAGTCTAGAACAGCTAAAGATCACGTGAAAGATCTAAGAAAGTTCTTCCGAAAGCTCCGTAGGCACAACTTGAAGTTGAATACAGCCAAGTGTGCATTTGGTGTGCCCGCCGAAAGATTTTTTGGCGTTATTATTAACAGGCGAGTTATTAAATTAGATCCTTCAAATATCAAAGAAATACAAAAACTACCTCCGCCTCGAACCAAGATGTTAAAAGCTTCCTAGGGAGGTTGAATTGCATCAGTAGGTTTGTCGGTCAACTCACCACAATATGGGAGCCGATCCTCAAGTTTTTGAAAAAGAATGCATCAATTGTATGGACCGAAGAGTACCAAGAAGCCTTCGATAAGATCAAGCAGTACTTGTCAAATCCTCTGTTTTGGTTCCGCCCGAGCTTGGTCGGCCATTATTTTTGTACTTTTCAGTCAATGACAACTCCTTTGGTTGTGTACTGGGCAACATGATGCCTCAGGAAAGAAAGAGTAAGGAATTTATTATCTGAGCAAGAAGTTCACAGACTGCGGGGCAAGATACACTTTGTTGGAAAGGACGTGTTGCGCCCTAACTTGGGTCGCACAAAAGCTGAATATTTGTTGTCCTATGCCACCCTACCTCATTTTCTAGATGGACCCACTGAAGTACATACTTCAAAAGCCAATGCCAACTGGAAAACTTGCAAAATGGCAGATCCTGCTCACGGAATTTTACATAGTTTATGTCACCAAAACTGCAATAAAGCTCAAGCTTTAGCTGATCACTTGGCTGAGAATCTGGTTGAGGATGACTATGAGCCATTAAAAACTTACTTCCCTGACGGAGAAGTAGATGTGCTTGAAGAATTGATTAATGGAGAAGAGCGTGTGTGGAAAATGTACTTTGATTGTGATTCTAACTCAAGAGGTCATGCTGTCGGTGCATTCCTCATCTCTCCTACGGGACATTATTACTCGGCGGCAGCCCAACTCTATTTCAGTTCCACTAATAACACATCTGGTATGAAGCATGCATAATGGGTCTTCATATGGCGTTAGACATGGACATTAAAGAGTTACTGATGATCGGGGATTCAGATATTTTGATACACCAAATGAAGTGAATGGGAAACTCGAGACCTCAAGTTGATCATGTACAAGCATTGTATGGACGATCTTCGCCAGAAGTTTGATGCTCTAAAGTTTAGACATGTTCTCAGGATGCATAATGAACTGGCCGACGCATTGGCTACATTAGCCTCAATGTTTGTCCACCCCGCTAATGCACATATTGAATCGTTAGAGATTCAAGTCCAAAGCCAACATGCCTATTGAAATAGTTGAAGAAGAAGTTGATGCTCAACCATGGTATTTTGATGTCAAGAATTTCTTTAAAGATGGGACATATCTGCTAATGGCAGAAAGTAATCAGAAAAGAACCCTTCGGCGAGTCGCGAGTGGTTTCTTCTTGAGTGGGGGAGTAGTCTACAAAAGAATACCAGATTTGCGACTGTAAGATACGTGGATGCAACTGAAGCCACAAAGATTCTGAATGACATGCATTCAGGAATTTGTGGACCCAATATGAACGGGCACATGTTAGCCAAGAAAGTGCTCAGAGCAGGATATTTCTGGCTTACCATGGAATGTGAGTGCATTACTTTTGTGCGAAAATTACACCAATGTCAAGTGCACGGCCATTTGATACATTCTCCTCCTTTAGAGTTGCACACAATGTCAGTTCCTCGGCCTTTTGCAGCATGGGGTATGGATGTTATCGAGCCTATTGAACCAAAAGCATCAAACGGACATAGATTCATCTTGGTCGCCATTTACTATTTTACAAGTGGATGGAAGCCGCGACATTCAAGTCGGTAACCAAGAAAGCTGTGGTTGACTTTGTCCATTCAAATATTATTTGTCGATTTGGTATCCCTAGTACCATTATCACTGACAATGGGCCCAACCTCAACAGTCATTTGATGAATGCGGTATGTGAAAGGTTCAAAATTGTACATCGAAATTCCACACCTTACTGGCCAAAGGAAAACGGCACGGTTGAAGCAGCCAATAAGAATATCAAGAAGATCCTTAGAAAAATAATACAAGGATCTCGTGACTGGCATAAGAAGTTGCCTTTTGTTTTACTTGGTTACTGCACAACAGTGCGCACTTCCATAGGTGCAAACCCGTATTCATTGGTATACGGAACTGAAGCAGTCATACCCGCTGAAGTTGAAATACCGTCGCTCAAAATCATCATGGAAACAGAAATTGAGGACACAGATTGGGTCAAAACCCGATTCGAACAATTGTCACTTATTGACGAGAAGAGGCTCAGTGTAGTTAGTCACGACCAATTGTATTAACAAAGAATGACACGTGCATACAACAAGAAAGTGAACCTTCGCGATTAGAAAGAAGGGAATTTGGTGTTGAAATGAATCTTTCGTCATCAGGAAGAAGCTAAAGGAAAATTTGCATCGAATCGGAAAGGGCCATACGCGGTGAAGAAAATATTGCCAAATGGCGCCCTATACCTTACCGATCCGGAAGGCATGACAACCGAGATACCCGTCAATGCAGACGCGGTCAAGAGGTACTATATTTGATTCCAAGATATCTCATTACATTCTCATATTGGGATTATGGAAGACTTTTGTTTTCGCTATCCAAAATTGTATCCCTTGCTTGCATTTTGAGTATTGTACTTTTTGAGGCATATAGTCGGTTGGAACCAACGTAATTGTACCAAATAAAATGAAATTAAAAAGCATCAAAAAAAAGTTGGACATTTAGCCCAGAGCTACGTCTTGACCTGATTCCTCTCAAAATGATACGTAGGCAACCATTTCGGTGCGGTCGCAACAGGAGAAAATTTCTTTTTTCCCTATTTTTTTTTATTTTACGCAAAAATTGCCTCCAAGTTTGCGGCTTATGTAAGGAAAATCAAAAGCCCATTTTATCTTAAACTGGGGTAGAAGTTTATTTTTAATTTTTAAGAAAGCGGAGGAAATTCAATGTTCCTCTCCGTTTCTCTTTGTGTTCATAACAGGAGAGTGTTTATTTTTCCCTGTCCCACATTGACGCACAACCTTGACTCCAAGTTTGCGGCCAATACAAAAGAAGTGCAAAAGCCCCAGTTTATGCTAAACTGGGGCAGATTTTTATTTTATTTTTTGAAAAAAAAATGATCCCAAGGGTCGGGTCACCTGCCCAAAGAACTACAAGGGACACTTTTCCTGTTAAAGAAAAACCCAAAAGCCCTTCAGTTTATTCTAAACTGAATAAAATGGGCAGAAGTTTCTTTATTTTTAAAAAAATGTCCAAAGGTGGTGAATTGTATGCAGTCACCTCATGATGCACTTTGGACATTCATGTCAAGTTTTTCCTTTATGGCAAGTCGATGACGCCATCAAAAAGACGTTTTGTGTTGTAAAACAAAAGTCTTGCCGGTGAAAACCTGAAAAGGCGCCGCAACAGAACAGTGAGGCAAAAGATTAAAGAGAGAAGCTAGTTGGCGAAAACTCAAAAAGGGCGCTACAAGTCGACTTGAGATATCACCTCAACTTTGTTTTTTTATGGTCTAGTATCTGTCATGGAGCAACTCTCGATGAATGAGCGGCACTAGTTGGATGGTGGTCACCCAAGATACATGTCATGATCATCAAGGCCTACAACATATTGCCATATAAGTTTTCCTTTTCAGAAAGACGTTTTTTTGTTCAAACAACTTTCGCCCTTAAGTTTTTCATACCATTTTGTATATCTTGCCTTACCATTAATTACTCTCCCTTTTGGAACTAACTTCACATGAGCAACAAAGATTGTACCATGAAAAGTCAACATGGAGCAACATGTTGACTCAAGATTGGGATAAACCTTTGGTATTGATAAACATTTTGTTGAGACAATTTACTGTGAAGAGCAAGAACCACCCGAATCGAAAGCAGAGGTTCTAAGCTTCAAATGGAACCCCATTTTGAAAAATTATCGGGGATTTCAATCTTCAAACAAGACCCCATTAAGATAATGGGTCAGAGTTTGCAGCTTTCAAAGCAAAGTCACAAGTGAGAAATGGACGGAATCTTCAACTTCCAGACAGGAGTTTATCATGGTTAGGTGAACGGAGAAGACATGACCCACTAGAAAGAGGTCAACTTTCAGCATTGGGCCCTCCCAATAGGTAGCGTCATTCCTTTGAATCTATTTTGCTTAAAGATAGCATCATTTCCTTTCCATGTCAACATCTGCTAAAAGACAGCGATCATTTCCTTTTCATGTCAAGATCTGATAAAAGACAGCGATCATTTTCTTTTCGAGTCAAGATCTGCTAAAAGATAGCGATCATTTCTTTTTCGAGTCAGTTTCGCTCAATGATAGCGTCATTTCCTTTCCATGTCAAGATCTGCTAAAAGACAGCGATCATTTCCTTTCCATGTCAAGATCTGCTAAAAGACAACGATCATTTTCTTTCTAAGTTAATATCTGCTAAAAGACAATGATCATTTCCTTTCCAAATCAAGATATGTTAAAAGACATCGATCATTTCTTTTTCGAGTCAAGATCTGCTAAAAGATAGTGATCATTTCTTTTTCGAGTCAGTTTCGCTCAAAGATAGCGTCATTTCCTTTCCAAATCAAGATCCGCTAAAAGACAGCGATCATTTCCTTTCCATGTCAAGATCTGCTAAAATACAGCGATCATTTTCTTTTCGAGTCAAGATCTGCTAGAAGACACGGATCATTTCCTTTCCATGTCAAGATCTGCTAAAAGATAACAATCATTTCCATTCCATGTCAAGATTTTCTAAAAGACAGCGATCATTTCCTTTCCATGTCAAGATCTGCTAAAAGACATCGATCATTTCCTTTTCGAGTCAAGATATGCTAAAAGATAGCGATCATTTCCTTTTCGAGTTAGTTTCACTCAAAGATAGCGTCATTTCCTCGGTCAAGATCTGCTAAAAGATAGCGATCATTTCCTTTCCAAGTCAAGATCTGCTAAAAGACAGTGATCATTTTCTTTTCGTGTCAAGATCTGCTTAAAGATAGCGATCATTTACTTTCCAAGTCAGTTTCACTAAAAGATAGTGTCATTTTCTTTCCAAGTCAGTTTTGCTCAATGATAGCGTCATTTTCTTTCCATGTCAAGATGTTCTAAAAGATAGCGATCATTTCTTTTTCATGTCAGTTTCGCTCAAAGATAGCGTCATTTCCTTTCCATGTCAAGATGTGCTAGAAGATTCAATCATTTCTTTTTCGAGTCAGTTTGCTAAAAGATAGCACCCACTTCCATATCAAGTCAGTTACGCTCAAAGATAGCAACCATTTCCTTTTCAAGTCAGTTCCGCCCAAAGATAGCAACCATCTCCAGTTTCAAGCCAAGACCCGCTCGAACAGACGCGGCCTTTTCAAGTTTTAGATAGGGTTCACCTACAAAACAAGCAGTAGAGTCATCTTTCAAGAATAAGTTCACCTCGAGGAAACATGAAGACCTAGTCTAGGAATTATAATTTTACATTTTCCTTGTATTTCCATTTCTTGTAAAGCAACGACCACCAGCAAACGGCCAGTACTCAGTAAATGATAGCCCTTTATGTGTCTAGAAGTGTCTTAAATCAGCCCAGTTAGTCTAGAGTGTCTAGTTTTCATTTTTAGAATATCTAGAAGAGTCTAGTTGTCTGTCTTGAATGCGGTAGCCCCAGCTATCACACGTGAGGAACTACGCTGACCTGATTCATTACTCTGATGATATGTAGGTAACCCTGTAGTCAGGGTAGGTTACCCTTTTTGAAAGGACATGCTCTCAGATAGGTCCGAAAGTCAAAATTAGTTGTGATTATATTTTTTTCCGAAAACTCTGCGTGTTCCCGAACAAAGAGGAGCAGCTGTAATCACCTAATTTTGAGTTAGTCTAGTTAATTGTTGTTTTTTTTTTAAAATTGATTAAGTAATATAATTATTTACTTAAATAGTTTGCAAATGTTTATTTTGTGTATAACTATATGGACTAAATCCAATTTTCAGCAAGAAAAAGAATAGCATGGCAGCCCACTTCACGGCCTGTTAGCCCATATTCATTACTAAGCCCACAAACAAAAAAACCCTAGACTATATAAGTCATTTTTCATCATTTTTGCCTCATTCCACACTATACACACAAGCCTCTCAAGGCTTAGGGAAACCATGCCCAAAAATCGCCCTCACCACCGTAAATCCCACGCCGCCCTTCCTCACTGCTTGGCCATCGCAGTACCGCCTAGGCGCCGCTGCTGACCACCACCGCCAATGGCTGGAAAATGTCGATATACACCTTCTTGAAGCTGTCTCATCATCCTCTTTCCGTATCTACTACTAATTTTGCGAAATCTGAGCCAATCGGCTTAGATCGAACAAAACAGAGGTGACATCCACCACCTCTCTTTCTTACTGTTTCGTTGTCTTGTCCAGCATTTTGTCTCTTTTTCTTCATTTCTCTAATGGAAGCGACCTCGTTAGCGTCATTTCCATTAGAGAAAGTTAGAAAGAAGTCGACTGAATTTGTTATGCGATGTCATAGGTTGCTCGGGCTGTAAATTGTCAAGTCGTGACAATGGCGACGATAGTTTTTATAGACATAATGGTGCCGCAACTCTGTTTCTTTTAACGAGGAGGCAGTGTTGCCGCAAATGGGTTGGCAAACGAGACAGTGGTGGTTGTCTGATTATTTTGTTGTGAAAGAACGGAGGTGTTGGTTTTCATTGTGCATATTTTCAGGTCTGTTGAATTTTGTGTATTTTGGACTAAAGTCCAATTTATATTTTTAGGGCCTTAGTCAACTGGGAATTCGCTTTGGCCTATTAGTTTGTTCAGGTTAAGTTTTGGGCCAATTTTTAAGTAATTTTTGTTTTGTGTTTAAAGTAGTCTTGTATTTTTGTTGTTAGCCCAATAGGCCCAATAGCTACTTAGTCCAGTCCATGAGGTTGTCTTTCAATAAGACAGCTTTGTTTCAGCTTTAGTAGATGTATAGGGTGGCTGGGAACTCTTTCCTAGGGGCGTTAAAAAGATTGGAATGGACATGTACTCAAGTACTTTCCACAAGTGGGCCCCCACCCCCTTTTGCTTTGAAAATTTCAGCATAAATAGGGAGTATTCACTCTCATTGAAGAATGTATATTTTTAGAAGAGAGAGGACATTTTACACACACTTTGAAAAGAAAAAGGAGGACCTTTTAGACACACAAAACACAAGCTGAAAAATCAAAAAGAAGATAAAGCAAGAACAAAATACTTGAGAGAAAAAAATAAGTTGAGTAGGAAGATTTAGAACCAAAAGGCTTTACATCAAAGGTTTTTTGGACCATAAATCTTGTTGTTTAAAGGTTTAATAGAGTTTCTTAAAGGCTGCCCGGTTGCTTCTTTTTTTTCCTGCGTTCGATAGCTATATTTTGTTGATTTGGGTCATCATTGCTGAGCTCTAAGGCCTCGTATCATAGATAAACACATGAACCTCGTGTATTTTAATTCTACCATAAAATGATACAAAAATCAGCATGTTTAAAGGTCCAAAAATGCTTATTTGATTATATGTATGTTTGTTTTGGCTAAATATTTAATGGCTGGCTGTTTGTTGAATGTATGGAATATATGGTGTTTGACATGTCTTCCTTTTAACCATGTATAATATTTGAGCTATGCATATAAAAGGTCATGGACAGAAACTTTCAGTTTAAACATTTTCAGAGATAAATCCATTTTTTCCATAACTAATAATCTGATTTTTTCGCAAAAATAGCCACTGGTGTGCAATATGTAAACTGGGACAGATCTAAGTGAAAAAAATAAGGACATTTTATAAATCAAGAGCTGAAAGGAAAATGGGCTGCAATTTAGGGCCCAGGACCTTTTTACTTTGCAAAAGGACAATTTTGGAAGGTGACAGAATGAATAGACTGATCTTGCAAATGTTGCTCCTTTTAATTTTGACAAACAACCATTTCTCTTTATAAAACAGTCAAGTTTTTACAGGCAGCCACATTTTGCTAAAAGTGATCATGTTTAATTAAATTATTTAAGTATTATTTTCTTTTAATCAATGTAAATATTTTATTTACTTTTTAGTATATAATAAATCAACAAATTTCGATGAAGTATTTTTTTTAATCAAAGCGTGATTTTAACTAACGGCAAAAATATAACAACCATATATTTCTTAAATTAATTTGCAACAATAAAGCAATTGTTCTTGGCACAGGACTTGAGGGTGCCTAATACCTTCCCGAGAGTCAACTAAGAACCTTACCCATATCTTTGACGTAGACCATTTGACGAGTCATAGGTGTTTCCAAGGTACCGTTTGGTGACTTGGCACACCTTTAACTTGTCAAGTGGCGACTCTTAGTCCTTTAAAATAATTTGTGTACCCTGAAAACATCTGTCATTGCCTTTTTAAAAAGACATTTCATTTAATTATGTCTAGTGCGAGAAAAAAAGGGCGTGACATAGAGAAGCATCATCAAACACAAATTTCGCTTCTTTCTCAAGTAACTTGACAAGGGATGAGCTATCTTCGAGAAATCCTTGATGAACCGCCTATAGAACCCGCATGACCAGGGAAACTCCTTGCTCCCTTAATAGTGGTAGCAAGTGGAAGCTTTGAAATCACATATATTTTTAGTTGATCCACCTCAATCCCCTGTTTAGACACCTTTTCTCATCATCAACATCCATGTTCCACAACACAGATGCCATTGTATCAATCACTCATCAAGCTCTCCTTTTCCACTAATGCATCAACAATTACATCAACATAAGAACATGATGCATCTTCAATTGGTTGCTTCATTGCCTTACACACATGAAACACCACCTTCTCACCATTGAATTGGTGCCAAACTGTTTATACCTAAAAATTGCTTAATATGTTAAATAGATAAATAATAAGAGGGTCGCAAGCAATACAATAAATGTATTGGGTAAAGATTGGCTCGCGTGTGTGATACCTCGGGTGCTTGATTCGAATTGCACCGAGGAGATATTTGTAAGCCAGAGCCCGAGGCAAGCAAAAAGATCGCTGAAGTCATTAATTGAAGTAGCAGCTTAAAGCACACCTCGTTGAATGATCGCCACAGTCGATCAGCTAGCTCATATCAATGGGGTCGATGGCTTGAGCCTCGGTGAATTGCCCCAGCTTCGGCGGAAAAATCGCCCACGATCTCATCCCACTAACTCGATTTTCAAATATGTGCAACGTGGGTGAAGCAATGGACGAACGTGGGTGAAGCAATGGACGTGGGAAGATAGATTATATTCATTTTTCTATAAATAGAATTTTATTTCATGTTGTAATCATCCAGAAATACATACCAAAACTCAGTCAAAATTTGTACTCTACCTTGAGATTATTGAAATATAACAATTTATTGTTCTTTATCCGATTGTCTACTTTGATTTATTATTTTAACACAGATTTGATACTTGGCATTGCTTGTAAATCCAACTAAATTCAATTTGTTGACCTAACCGACTTAGGCCGATATAAATTGGCGCCGTTAGTGGGGATTCAAGCAATTACGCTTTGTTCAAAAGTTGAACAGTGAATCAGTTCACGTTTGTATTCATCATTTATTTAGCCATTGCTAACAACGGTGAGAATGCCAACAGACACCAGTTACCTCCCAATGGACAAACTGGTACGTTTTTACCTCTACTTCCAACAGAAAGTACGCCTGTACCACCACTACCTTCGGTGGACCCTTCTTCGTCAACATCTACTGATCCTTTCCAAGCGTTTGTTATACGCTCCTTGCACAATCTTCAGGCGCGATTCGATGAGCAAGCAAATTTTAACACTGAATTTCATAGCTCTTTAAAGGCAGCCTCGATGAGAAATCAAGCTACCCCTACTGACACTCCACCCATAGCTCCAAATAGAGGCATCTCGAACTTCATTCCTACGGACGCGACAACAGGGGAACCTCAAAACGGAGCCACGTCTGGAGGCTCGGGGACTGCACCGAACACTAATCCACTCTTCGGGATGGTTCCCAACGTGTGGGAAACTAACTCCTCGATAGATCTCGACTATGGAGAAAGGAGATCGAGGCCTGAGTTGAGGCTCGAGTTGAAAAGAGACTCAAAAACGTCCCCGAGGTGAGAAAGACCTAAAGGGCATCGGACATTGACAAATGTAGGCAATTGCCCTACATGCCTAAGGTTGCCCCAGCACCAATTCCGAAGCATTTCATGATGCATATTCTAAAGAAGTATGATGGTACCACTGAACCAGTTGAGCATGTGACTTAGTTCATGGCGATGGTAAAAGGAAATAATTTGTCTGAAATATTTTGAAGAAATTTGGGGACACTTTGGAAATGGAGGCGTTATGTTGGTACATGCACCTGCCTTCGGATTCTATCTCTCACTTTAAACAAATAGTTGATGCGTTCAGCAAGGCTCACGCCGGAGTGCAGAAAATTCTTTAAAGAAAGGAGGACATCTTTGAAGTTAAGCAGCAATACAGGGAACCCATCAAGGACTTCCTCGAGCTATTCCAGACCGAGCGGATGAACTGCCACCATGGAGATAACTTGGCCATCATGGCCTTTGAGAGAAGCATCAATAATCGAAATTCTTAATCAGCCGCCGAGCTAAGGAAAGAGCTTAAACAATATCAAACTTAGATGTGGGACGAATTTCACGATAGAGCTACTACTAAGATAAGGTTGGAAGAAGCAGAGTGGAGAGCTGTAGGTCGAAGCTCAAGCTATAGAAATCGTCCATAGTCATCACAACATGCCGAAGTGCCACGTGTGAACTCAAAGGGTCGATACGAGCCATACAACTCAGAAAGGTAGCATGTGAGTCAAAGGGTCAGTCTGCCATCCATAAGCCAGTGCCTTGGAGGCCGAATAAACCATAATTCTAAACGAAAAAGCACCACGGGGCCAGCTTTGGTATCCAAAGATAAAGACTTACCTCGGATCCCAGATTACAATTTAAATATATCAACCACGGAGTTAGTGAACGCTTTAAAGGGGATGACACAGGTGAGGTTGCCGAATGATATGATTACAGCCCCTGAAAAAAAAAAGACCAAAGTCTGCATTGTAAATTCCATTCTGACTATGGCTATCGTACCGAGAAATGTAAGGTTGTTCACCTTGAAGTGGCACACCTGTTGAAGAAAGGCTTGTTGGGTGAGTTTCTCACCAATAAAAGAAAGCAAAGTTATGCAAAGAATAGAGGGGACGGACAACTACTGAGGGCACCACCCCCGAAAGGGTTGTGAACGTGATAATCGAGGGGCTGAAATGAATAGTGTGAATTTTGCTGCCACCAAAAAGTTTGTCAAACTGTCGATAACAATGGAAAGAGGATCCAAACGGGAGGTTTGGCCAAAGAGATTGTTTTTTACAATGATGATTGCGATGGGATGATGTCCCCCTATCATAATGCCTTGATCATCATTCAAAGGATCAATGACTCAGATATCAAACGAGTCTTGATTGAACCCAGTAGCTCGATTAATACTATAAGCTACGGGGCTGTTAAGAAGATGTAGTTGAAGGACCAAATTGTCCCGAAGGCAGCCGTCTTAACCGGTTTCAATAATTCTATGGAGAAGTCATTGGGCGAGATTACGCTCAATACATATGCAGAAAGAGTTGTTAAGGAAATAATGTTCCAAGTCATGCAAGAGGGCATGGCTTACAATGTGATCCTCGAGAGACTGTGGATTCATTCGATGGAAGCCGTGCCTTTCACTCTTCATCAAGTCATCAAATTCCAAACTCCTTAGGGAATTCGTTCGATTAAGAGGGACCAACGAGTAGCTAGGGAATGCTATTTGGTCGAATTGAAGAGTAGAGTTGTCCCGAGTGGACCGAAGAAATAGCAATCAAAGTAGCCGGGGTCTAGCGAAGATGGGGTTTCGGTTCTCCAAATGGATCCCCAAGAAGAAATAGAAAAAAAGATCCTAGTATGCATTCAAGAACCTCGGAAACAAAAAGTCGAGGTTCCAACCATTGAAGAATTGGAATCCTTCATGCTGTCAAAGGATTTCCCAGATAGAAATGTGTTTGTCGGCTCGGAGTTGGACCCAGAGTCGAAAAAAGCTATAGTCGAGTTACTCAAGTCCAACAGTGATTGCTTCGCGTTATCCCATGCTGACATGGTCGGCATCGATCCGGAGATCACGACCCATAAACTAAATGTGAATCCATACCATACCCCGGTGAAGCAAAAGAAAAGGCCACATGATTGCGTAAGAAAGAAGGTAATGTGAGATGAAACTAAGAAGTTACAGGAGAATAACTTCGTGAGAGAAGTCAAATATCCCGAATGGTTGGCTAATGTTGTAGTTGTGCTCAAGAAGAATGGAAAGTGGAAAATATGTGTGGATTATACGGACTTGAACAAAGCTTGTCCCAAAGATTCCTATCCATTCCTCAGATAGACAGGTTAATATACTCCATGGCTGGACATAAACTATTAACTTTCTTGGATGCGTATTCGGGATACAATCAGATTCTTATGGATCCGAAGGACGAATAGAAGACCTCGTTCATCACATATCGAGGTACATATTGCTATAAGTTGATGCCCTTCGGGCTCAAAATGCAGGGGCAACTTATCAAAGGCTGGTATGTCGTATGTTTAAGGATTATACTGGGAAGTCGATGGAAGTATATATAGACAACATGCTGGTCAAATCAGTTCAAGTTGAAGATAATTTAAATCACTTAAGAGAGGTCTTCACTGTTCTAAGGCAGTATAATATGAAGTTGAACCCCAAAAAATGAGCATTCGGTGTAGGCTCGGGAAAATTTCTAAGATTCATAGTCTCCAAATGAAGAATCGAGGCGAATCCAGAAAAAATTAGAGCTATCGAGGAAATCCCTAATGAGCTGTCCGGGTAAAAGAAGTTCAGCGCTTGACTGGCCGAATCGCTGCCTTGAGTAGATTCATCTCGAGATCCTCAGAGTGATGCCACAAATTCTTTTCAGTCTTAAGGAAGAATACCACCTTCGAATGGACGCCAGAGTGCAAAGAAGCATCAAGAGAGTTGAAACACTATATGGCTAATGCGCCGCTGCTCGCCAAGCCAAAAGATGGGGAAACATTGCTAGTCTACTTAGCTGTGTCCGAAGTGTAAGTGAGTGCTGTGTTGGTTTGAGAAGAAGAGGGCAGGCAATAGCCCATTTACTATGTGAGCAAGACACTCCTCGATGCTGAAATCGGATATCCACATCTTGAAAAGTTGGCGCTTGCCTTAGTTGTTACTGCTCGAAAACTACGACCTTATTTTCAATGTCACCCAATAGCTGTAGTTACCACCTTTCCCTTGAGAAGCATATTGCACAAACCAGAGTTATCGGGGAGGTTGTCCGAATGGGCAGTAGAACTATGTGAATATGACATTACCTATGAACCTCGAACGGCTATGAAATCCCTAGTCTTAGCGGATTTCGTGGCTGACTTTAGTGTGGAAATTCTTCCCAAGGCCGAAAGGGAGAATTTGATATCCAAAAAGACAACCTCGGGGTTTGGACACTTTACACTGATGGAGCGACCAACTTAAAAGGTTCGGGACTCAGAATAGTTTTGGTGGCTCCAACAAGGGAAAGAATCAGGCATTCGATCAGATTCAAAAAGTAACCAAAAATGAAGTCGAGTACGAAGCTGCTTTAGCAGGGTTAGAACTAGCCGAGAAGATGGGGGTGGAAAAAGTTGAGTTAAAATGCGATTCATAATTGATGGTGAATCAAGTGCTCGGGACTATTCGGCCCACGAGCCCAGAATGCAGCAATTTTTAACTCGAGCACAACAAATCTTGGCTGAGTTCCAAGAGTGGAAGATCCAACAGATACCCAGAGAGGAAAACGTCGAGGCTGACGCCTTAGCCAACCCAGGTTCGGCTGTTGAGGAAGAGCACTTGGGGACTGATTCTGTTATTTGGTTGCTCTCATTGTAGATGAAAAGCATGAAATTGGAGGTCAATTCGGTGAATCACACTTGGAATTGGCGGACCAAGTTTATCTCTTACTTGGAATCGGGGACTCTCCCAACCGATAAAAGGGAGGCAAAAAAATTAAAGACTCAGGCAGCTTCATATTCATTAATTTTGGGAAAGTTGTATAGAAGAATGTAATGTGGCCCAATGGCCAAGTATCTGGACTCGGGAAAAGTTGAATACGTGATGAGGGAATTTCACGAAGGCGACTTTGGCAACCATTCCGGGGGAAAAAAGCTTTAGTGCACAAATTAATTCGGGATGAATATTATTGGCCAACTATCAGTGCGGATGCCAAAGCCTCGTGAAAAAATGTGAGAAGTACTAGCGACATGCCCAAATGATTCACCAACAGGTCGAGCCTTTACATTCAGTTGTGTCGCCATGGCCGTTCATGAAATGGGGAATGGACATAATTGGCCCCATGCCAAAAGTTAAGGGAAGTGTTCGGTTCATACTTGTGTTGACTGGCTACTTCACCAAATGGGTGGAAGCGGGGGCTTTCGCAAAAGTTAGACAGAAGGAGGTGATAGATTTTATCCGCAAAAATATCATCTACAGGTTCGGCATCCCAAAGGAAATTAGTTGTGACAATGGCCCTCAATTTATAGGGTCGGGGGTCACTCATTTCCTAAATCAATGGGGCATAAAAAGGATAGTGGCAACCCCTTATCTCCCAAGTGCAAATGGCCAAGCTGAATCTTCGAATAGAGTGACCGTTGAAAATATAAAGAAAAGGCTTGATGCACCAAAAGGCCTATGGCCCGATGAATTGCCCGGGGTATTGTGGGCAATGCGAACCACGGAGAAAAACAGCACTGGTGAAACTCATTTCTCCCTCGCTTATGGGATGGATTCACTAATCTCCGTGGAAGTGGGCGAACCTAGCCTTCGGTATGCTCATGCCACTGGAGATGCAAACCAACGACCTATGTGCATAGAGTTTGATTTACTTGAAGAAAAAAGGGAGCTAGCTTTGGTTCAGCTAGAAGCGCAGAAAAGACGAATCGAAGCGTATCTCAATAGGAAGGCTAAACTCAAGGATTTCAAAGTCGGTGATTATGTGTTGAAAGTTTCGAACCAACCAAGGAGAAAAATGCTGGGAAATTCGTTGCGAATTGGGAAGGACCCTACAAAGTCAAAGCAATCGTTAGAAAGGGATCTTATCAATTGGAAGACTTGAAGGGAAAGCCCTAACCCTCGAATTGAAACATCTCCAATTTGAAGCGGTATTATTTTTAATATTGAGGTACGTTACCCTTAATCAATAAAATTTCACCTATAGATACGAGACGAAAACGCTCTGAAGCTCGGGTCGAATGATTCTAACTAACCCCTCGTTTTACTTTGCTTGACCTTTTCAGGAAGCGGAGGAAACGACACATAGTTCTCGGGTCCTCATCAAAATTCATACCCGAACACTGGGGGGATGTAGGAGACAGTGTGCAGTCAAATGCTCGACTCGAAGCCTCTCATAAGGGGAACTGTAAACGAACCCGAAGACTAGCTATTCTAACACCGAGGACTGTCACCCCAAGAGTAGTATAGTATTTTGTATTTTTCGCCCGATAGTGACTTCATCTCAAATTTTCGCCTAAGTCTAGCTTCGATAAGGTTGAAACTTGTGTAATGCCTATCATGGCTTATTGTTATCATTGAAATGAACTTGATTCACTTACTTTTTATTTCAAAGCTTAGTTTATAGTATTAATCGACCGAGATCACTCTAACATGCCTTGGCTCAGGAACGAGACGTCGTTCCAAGCTAGCATCGACTATCGAATGTTATCGAGTCTTGCAAGCAAAAACTATCCTAAGAGTGTCTGGTCGAACACTTTCAACGAAAAGTAAAGACACACTTACAAACGGAAGTGAAATTCATTATACTTAGCCCGAAAGCTTTAGAAACTATACATTAAACAAGGACCACAGGCCATAAAAAATGATTGAACAAAAACGGCTCGATGGCCACAACCAAAAACAGAAGCATAAAAAAGAAAAGTGTTCTGTTTCGAGACCATCTCCCTCTTCGGAAGTTCCATCCTCAGCATCTTCGGTGTCCTCCTCACCTTCGTCTTCTTCATCCTCGGCCTCATCATCACCCGAACCTTCACTCAAAGGGAGCTCATCTATCACGGCTTGGGCTTTGACTGCATTATCCTCGGATGTAGCAATTTCAGCCTCCAAGTTAAGCTCTCCAGCTTGACATTGCTTAAGCAGCTTCAACCGAGACCTTATAACAGCCCAACGTTTCTACAGCTCTGTCCTTTTAGCCTTGATCTTGGCCTTCACTTTCAAGTCCACGACTTCACCTCGTAGTTGCTCAGCCTTGGCTTCAAGAGCAGGGATCCTCATGGTTTGATCTTCCTGTCTTTGGACCGTGAGCACTTGCTCTTTCAGCTTCTCGTGGTGTTTGTTGGCTTCCTTAATGAATTCATCCTTAATTAAAGCCAACTCATTGTTAAGCCTCATGATCTTAGCATCCAGCCTCGAGCGCTCCACCAGAAAGCCGTCACCCAGGGTTTGAATTTTGGCCTCGGAGGCTGCAGCAGCCTCTTGCAGAACGGAGTGGGACTTAGCTAGTTGAGCCTTCAACTCGGTGATTTGGGCATTGAAGCTGTCATTTTGCTTGTCCCAAGCACTTGCAACACATTGAACCTCTTGAAACCTCGCGGTTTCGAGTAGAACGGTCCTCAAAGATAGAAGGAAAGCCTGAACAAAGATCACTGATAAGTTAGAAAAAGAAGAGATATTCAAATGAAAGGAAAATAAAGATGATAAAAGCTTACCTGAAGTGCATTGGCAGCAGCAATGGCAGTTAGCTTTGCAGGGGTGAGTTTCTGGATAAGAGCCTCCTTCTTCGGCCCCAACAATGGCGCGAGGCTTAAGATGTCTTTGCGAGAGCTCTCAAAGAGGTTTGACAGAGCTGAAATCTCCAATTTTCTCAAAGCCCTCTCCGATGCTGAAGCTCTAATAGGCTCGGAATGTGCCTGAGCTGTACTTGTAGTTGTCTCCTCCTCGACAGTAGGGGCCACAGCCTCTCTAACCTTAGCTTTTCCTTTAGCCCTGGTGACAGCCACATCAGGTTCATGCTCTAGCTCTTCAAGGTTTATCACCTCAGTTACCCTTTGATCCTCAAGGCCTTAATCGATGGGCTCAACAATCAGTCCCTGGCGCTGCTCAACAATAGCTTCAGGCCCAGGGATAATCGCCGCTTTGGTAGGAGGGCAAACCAAAAGAGCAGACTTCTTTGAGGCTGCTCTCTTTCTTTTTTAATCTGTAAAAGATGGGGTGGAAAGCATATAAACGAAGAAATGATAAGAAGTTGAAACACAAGTGAAGTGACCAACGAAGATGTCATCATCACCTTTTGAGGTCCCCTGATCGGAGAATCATTTTGAGGGCTGGAAGCTTTGGAGGCCTTGAGCTCCTTCAAGTCACCGACTAGATTCGCCATCGAGGCCACATAATTATCATTATCAAAAGCTTCTTCTTCTTCTTTCTTCTTCCCCTTCCCTTTCTTGCTCTTTTTCTTCATTTTTGGCTCGACGTCAGCCGTCTTGTTGGAAAAACCTAGTACAAGAAGAAATACTAGCAACAAGAAAGAAACTTTAGGTGATACCCTCGGGATCAAGATTGTAACAATACTCATCGTGCCTCTTGCACGCCCAACCATTGCTAGCGACCATACTCATCTAAGATCTAATAGGACGCTTGCGAGCTTTGGTAGTAGCTTTGACCCAGTTCGACAAGCCCTTGGGAGGAATAATGGGGACTTTGTTGGCTGTGAATGAGGAGCAAATCACAAAATGAAAAAAAAAAAAAAGAGAAGAAAAGACAACAATCGAAGGGACTAAAAGCAGCGAATCACTTACGCTTGTTATTCCACCTCTCTAGAAAATTAGGCTCGGCACATAGGCGGCTGGTCTCCAAAAGGATGTAGCGATCACACCAGCCCCGGTCTCCAAAATCCTCACTCTTCTTGAGAATCGAATACTTTTCTCGGTTGTTCAAGGTGACAACCCCACCCTTATGAAAGTATGGGTAGAAAAGAGAAATAAGATGATGAAAGGTAAAAGGCATCTTGGCTTTTTGGCTAAGCCAATCTAAACACTCTCTGAACCCCAGGGTCGAGCTGAGCTAGACAAAGATTATATGTTCGGCAAAATTCATCAATTACTTTATGAAAATGAAGTGATAACCACATGGTAAATGGATAAGTATACAAAGGATAGCCTTTCTACATGATCACAACATCTGCTGTTCAGGTCGGGGAAAACAATTTTGACCCTGGCCCCCATCGACAGTCTATCCTAACTAAGTCCACGAGGGCTTAAGTAATCAAGGAAGGCATGGTCTGTACCGGCATGTTCCTGTTCAATTCTTGCTGATCAACCAACTGATCTTTTAGTTTCAAGTTTTTATCTGTCTTGAAAGTTGAAGGGATGATATGATGGGGCTCGAGTTCTTATTAGAGGGAAATTTTCTACCTTTTCTTTGGCCCCAAGGTTCAGCCTCCGCGTCATTCCCCCCTGATACTGAGCATTTCAAAACTGGCCTTTGTTGTGACGTCGGCCTCATCATCCTCAGCATCAACGCCATCGCCTTCGACGTCATCACCCTCAGCGTCATTACCTTCAACTCCATCGTCATCTCCTTCGATGATTTTATCGCAACAGGCGGTCTGCTTGCGCTGCTTCAGACTGCTCACATGCGATGATATTTCATCATCGCCCTCCACTGATGTGACAATGTTCAAGGGTTGGCTATATTCACCAACTCGCCACCGATGATTATGGTATCGAGGAGAGGAATCCTTCTCTCTGAAGAACCACTGGAACCCTGAGTGGGATATGTTGCAGACATCATGATTATCAACTAGGAATTTTTTATTCTGAAGATAGATTGAAGGAGGAACCGATAAAGGATTTAATCTCAAAGGAACATATGAAGGATTTAGTACCAGAAAGTGTACTGTTGCTTCAAAGGTTTAGGTGAGGAAGAAAGTGACCAAGTGGAAGTATTTATAAGAAAATTGTCATCATTGCTAAAATGTTGGGAAGAGCAAACAAAAAGGCGTGACCATTTGAAGCTAATCAACGGTCACCACGTAAGCCGCAACGGGAAGCTGAAGTGACTGAATCATTTTTAAAATCCTTGGCGTACATTTCGCAGCGTCATTCTCCCGCTCAAATTCATTCCACTTCTCGGTAACTCTAGTACTTGCCCGAGGAGTGGGGAGACTATCAGTATTGGGTAAAAATTGGCCCGCGTGTGTGATACCTCGGGCGCTTGATTCGAATTACGCCGAGGAGATGTTTGTAAGCCAGAGCCCGAGGCAAGCAACAAGATCGCCGAAGTCATTAACTGAAGTAGCAGCTTATAGCACACCTCGATGAATGATCACCATAGTCGATCAGCCAGCCCATATCCACAGGGTCGATGGCTTGCGCCTCGGTGAATTGCCCCAGCTTCAGTGGAAAAATCACCCACGATCTCAGCCCACTAACTCCATTTCCAAAGATATGCAACGTGGGTGAAGCAGTAGACGAACATGGGGAAGATAGCTTGTATTCATTTGTCTATAAATAGCATTTTATTTCATGTTGTAATCATCCAGAAATGCATACCAAAACTCTATCAAAATTTGTACTCTACCTTGAGATTATTGAAATATAACGATTTATAGTTCTTTATCCGATTGTCTACTTTGATTTATTGTTTTAACACAGCTTTAATACTTGGCATTGCTTGTAAACCCAACTAAATTTGATTTTTTGACCTAAACTACTTTAGGCCAATACAGTATATACTAAGAAAAAGTAAATAAAGCGAAAAAATAAAGAGATTATATTCCTTTAGAACTAGTCGGATTCTTGGAGAAAAGCTTGATGATGAATACAATGGGGGAGAGTGGTATTTATAGTTATAGGTTTACGCGAGTACTAATTATAGTAAAATACAATTACTAAAGGGTGTGGACATGTTTACTCAGGGCGGTGACACTAATTAACCCTAACTAGGAGACTGTAACCTAAGGCGGCAGGATGTATGCCTTACATCCCAAGGTCGTGCCTTCTGAGTGGCCGTGGCTTATGGAGTAGGCGTGTATCCTCAGCACCAGTGACTTATAGAGTAAGTCTAGTTTTCGCCAGCTGGACTCGTATCCCTATAATTATAGGTGGCGTATTTTTACCCACAGTCTAGTTTTCGCCAGCTGGACTCGTATCCCTATAATTATAGGTGGCGTATTTTTACCCACACGAATATCTAGTGGGATATGCACTAATTTTGTGAAAATTACTTTTGTGTCATCTCATGTATAGTTTAACCTATAATAATATGTTAGTTTTCATTTGTATTAGGTTATCAATTAGTAGCGATTAACTTCCAGTCAACTTTCATGTGACTTGTTTGTATAAAAATTGTTTACACGTACATAGAACTCAATCAGATCATAATGAATATGTGATATATGATATATGGTCAGGCTTTATTTTGAAAATGAATGTCAGACTAACTACGGCTAAACACTCGATTAACATTCTTCACTTCTAGATGGATGATTTCAAAGTTCCATTAACTTTGCACTAAAAGAAGCATGCACAAGTTGGCCATTCATCAAAGAGAATCTATCACCAGGATAATATGGCAAAGCCTAACCTTCCACTAAACCATCATATAACTGGAAAATCCTCAGATTTAATCGCTGAAGGAAAATCCACCTGTAAATCATTTGCTGAAATTTCATTAGTGGGCAGTGATATTTATAGCTATCAATCAAAATGAGAATGTTCGGACCACCATGAAAAATGCACTGGTCGATTAATAAGCACATGTTTGTAACTGACGCGCTTACTTCAAGAATGGAAAGTTGAAATAAGATTTGGAACTAGGGTGCAAAAAAAAAAAATAGAAAAGAAAAGAAAAACAAACAAAAAAATAAATTGGATCAAACCAAAAAATCTAAACTGGTTTTAGAAAAGGATATGTATATGATTAATTTGATTAGGTTAGGTATTAAGATAGAGTGAAAAAATCAAACCGGCATATTAATATATTTATTTTAATAGATATATTAATGTCTTATATAACTTATCTTTGAAAAATAGTCTAGACATACTCGTGAGCCTGATTTGGAACATAAAATTTAATGTGACTACAATAGAAGATTCCTTTTTTTTATTTTAAATGCTCGACTACAAACCATATGATTTACCGGTGAATTTAATGATCTCAAATCAAATATTTGTAAAATATATAGTGGATCTCTTTATATATGTAAACATATACTTTGCCTTTTCAGTTTCACAAGCTAATATATATTTATTATAATTTTGTTTTTCTTTTGACATATTTTTGTTGACAAATTTAAAAGTATTGAAGCGGTATGTGTAGGTCTTATATTGAGTTTTGCGTCTATATTGAAAATTTTAGAGTCGTTTGTTTAAATCTTACTAATCATTAAATGTGGTTAGGTATGAAAGTCTCATACATATTAATATAAGTAAGATTAATATGAGGGAATTATTGATAGCGTTACGAACAAAAAGTATTATGAATTTGTATTTCATGTCTGCCAAGGCAAAAGAATTTTGACCCTACGGTGCAACAAGTTCTAGCACATCACCTAGGTTTAAAAGGTTTAAAACTCTTTACTAAATTTGGTAAATATTTAGAATTCCTCATCCTCATCCTCACCTGAACCTCCAAGGCTAAGGACTACCAAACCATTATTGACAGCCTTCATAAAAAACTTAACAATTGGAAATCAAATTGCTTGAACTTAGTTGGTCTTGCAACTCTTGTTTCTGCAACCTCTAACTCGCTTCCAAATTATGTCATGCAATTACAAAAGCTCCCTAGGAAAACATACTAATAAATTGATAGAATTCAATGAAATGTCCTATGAGGTTCCACTACTGATTAAAAAAAAAACTTCAACTTATCAATTGGGACACTATGACATCTCCTAAAAGTTGTAGAGGGCTAGGCATAATTGATGTTGAAACCAAGAGCCTCTCTCTCTCCCCTCTGTTTTCTCACATGGCTTTTCATAAACAAACCTACCTCTCCATGGGCTTCTATTTTAATTTCTAAATAAAGTAACTGTTTCTACACTAACATCAAAGCTGGCACCTGGAAAAATATTCTTACAGGTTTGGATATTTGTGATGAGGACTCTCGTTGGAAAATTGGTGATGGTAAAACTATAAACCTTCGGTACACCAAGTGGCTTCCTGGCGACTCTACCCTTAGAAGCAAGATTAAGGGTCCCCTGATGAAAACTGAATTCTCTCTTAGCCTTGAAACAATTATATCAAATAAAACTTGAAATCTTGATAACATCACTTTCATTCTTCCACACCAAGTTGTCGACAGTATTACCAATGCTACAATTTCTCTTAATCAAACAAACTCTTCTAGAACCTTAACCACAATGGTTGTTCACTACTAAGTCAGTTAGGCAACTCATCAAACCTCCTCTGTCTCACTCCACTAATTTCAGCTTGATCTAGAAATTTATAAACTACAATAAAATTAAGCACTTCCTCTACCTGACTTAAAACAAACGCCTACCCACAAGATCCTATCTTAACCACATTGGCATTAACATCTCCCTTTCAAGCCTATCATGCCCAAATTCTACTGAAAATCATAAAACATATTTTCATATCTTGCTCCTTGGTTTCTGATCTAACGGCCAAAAATGGCTATTTTTGTATCCCTCACCCCCTAGCACCCCCATATCCCCCCACCCTATTTTTTCTATAAATACCACAATATTTCACCAATTTATTCATAATTTCTCGAATATTCTCCCTCAATCTCTCTTATATTCTAGAAAGGCTATTTGCTAAATTATTCTAAATGTCTCTCGCAAAAAGGGTTTAAGTTCGAAATTGCATTACAAAAATTATTTAGAGTGGAGTGAAAAATTATTCGGTGTGGTTCCGGTCAAGTTTCAACTTTTACTTCTAAGTGTTAACGCGACATCAAGTAAACTCGTTCTTACTTCTTATTATCTATTTTAATTTTTTTGTAATATTTTTTTTAGCATATAGCCATATTTTAATAATTTAGTAGTTTGCTTTACTTATAATGTCTGGAGTGTGGAGAGCACTTACTGTGCCTACAGATAGTGGTCGTAGATCACGTGCTAACTGAGGGGGGATGATAGACAAGGTCGTGCTCTGGGTAAAAGACCAATTGGTAGTTCTGCTGCTCCTTCTCATCTAGATGATTTTACTCAGGAAGATGACTCGCAATTTTATCGTGATTTAGATTTTAATCAACCACTAGATAATGATATGTTAGAGGTACAATATCAAGCTTGTGATAACACCGAATGGGTTAATTTAGATGATGAAACACCTACTAGTCAATTTCTTGGTGAACCTGAAGAAGTTGAATTTGAATTACTATCTATGCCTCCTAGTAGAGAACCAGTCAAACAAGCGGATAGATCTAATGTGTGGCAATTTATAACGAAAAATGTTGAGGCTCCGATCGCTAAATGTAATCTTTGTAGAAAAGTTTGGGATTATAAAACCGGCAAGCATCATGGTGGGACAGGAAAGTTGAGAACACACTTAGAAAATCACCATAAGGAAGAATGGGCTATGAGGTCCGGTGGCATTCATGTAGGGAACATAATGGCTCCATCTCAAGGTAGTGGAGTTCAACAAAAATTAACCCAGTGATGGGGGGTTTATTCGGTATGATAAGAAGAAAGATAGAGAACAAATGGCAAAAATAATTGCGGTAGAGTGTTTACTTTTTATATTTGTACTGGTTTTGTTCGTTATATTCAAACCGTATATAATCCATCTTTTCAAGGTTTCCAAAAACTACGGTTAGGAGTAATATTATAAAATTTAAAAATGAATGCAGACAATATTTACGATATATATTTTATCACTTTGATTGTAGAGTTTGTATTACTATTGATATGGGTCATGGTGTTAATGGGTATGATTATTTAACACTTACTTGTCATTGGGTAGATCCTAACTGGATAATGCAAAAAAAAATTTTTGCATATAGCATTGTGTTGAACCACATACGGGAATATTTATTCAGAGAGAAGTAAATGATATTTGTAAGGCGTATTTTATTAATGATAAAATTTTAAGTATAACTATTGATAATGCTTCAAACAATGATTATGCTACTGGTCAGTTAAAATCAAAGTTGAAACCCCCTTTTGAAGAATTATTTCATGTTAGATGTGCATGCCATATATATAATTTAGTTGTACAAGATGGCCTGAAGTTATTTGCTCCTATTATTAAGAAAGTCAAACGCGCAATTAGTTATATTTTTAAATCTAAAAAACCGGATAGACGGAGGGACTTTAAGGCAGAGTGTATAAAAGAAGGTTTGGATCCTAGAAGAGTTCCTAAGGAAGTTTCAGCTAGGTGGAACACTGTATATGAGCCTTTGTCTGTTGCTTACAATTTACGAAAGACTATAACTAGCATGTTCAATGGTCATGTGGCTGTAGAGTATCACCTTGATGAAGATGATTGGAGCCTTGTTCTCCGTCTTTTTACATTTTTTGAAAAGATTTTTCTTGCTACTAAGAATTTTCCGGTCAATATTATCCTACAGTTCCTACCATGTTGTATTTTATAGCTGGAATTAGCAGAATTACTTAACGAATATAAAGTAGTGCCTGGTTATGAACAAGTTGTTGCTTCAATTATTGAAAAATTTAAAAAATATTTTTTTTCTATTCCACCACTTTATTACCTTGCTTATGTATTACATCTCTGTTTTAAACGGTTTAATACCGAAATACTTATTAGAGAAATTTATCGAAGTTTGGAAATTACTGCTGATGAAACACCAAGTGTAGAACAAGCTTGTGCGCAGGTATTTCTAGATTTCCAGCGGATTTATGAAAGATATAGGAGTGCAGCTGAAAGCTGATAATATTGTTCCAAGTGTTCTAAGTGGAGCTGGTTCAAGTTCAACGCAAGCGAGTAAAAGAGTTGCAGCCGGATTGGCAAACTTTTCCAGCCTTAAAAGGCTTTCTAGCAGGAAATCGAGTAGCAGAGGGTTCAACGAACTTGATATTTATTTACTTCATGGTGCAAAAGAAATTGAGGATTTTGGAAGTGATCAACTACTGCAATTTTGGAAGGATCAACAAACACATTTTCCAGTTTTACCAACAATGGCGCGGGATATTCTAACAATGCAAGCATCATCAGTTGCTTCAAAAAGCTCATTTAGCCAAGGAAGAGTACAAATTGGAGATCATAGACATTCATTGAAGGAAGAAGCAATGGAGACAGTCATATTATTCAGTGATTGGATTAGATCGGAGTGAAGAAATTTTGGATTTCCTAAAGAAAATGAACAAGCAGATACAGCATATTCAACCGAAATCTTATCAGGTGGTGGAAGTGTGGATAATGAAAATTATTACGAAGAAGATCAATCTTTGCCACCGGTTCCTCCTGAGTTGCCAAAAGAAATTATTCAGAAAATGAGAAGTTTTTTTATTAATATGTAGTTTTGCAATTTAATATATATGTACTTTGCAAAAAATTCAAAAATTATTCAATAAAATATGTACGCCTTGCTATTAAGTTATCATTCTTTGTTATATTCTCTGATATGCTTTACCTTTAGTTCAATTATTCTTGTTATATTTTTTTGCAATTTAATTTAGCTATGTTACTAGATACTAAATAGTAAATACTTAAATACTAAACACTAAATACTAAATACTAACTTACTATTAGTATTTACTTTGAAAAAGATAACAAAGATTATGCCTTGCTATTAAGTTATAATTGTTTGTTATATTTTCTTATTGATATACTAGTTTTTGGCCACACGCGTTGCGCGTGTACCCCATATTGATGAGTATCCAAGTTCTAAAAATTGAATAAAGTACTAAACTGTGTTTGAGTTCTAAAGTAAAAGTTCACTTAAATAATTATAAACAGTTTACGTAGCAACCTAATGGTGTCAATATAGGCTGTTGTATAATCCTTCCATGTATAGGGGATGACCATTGTTATCGGAAAAGATATATACAACTAAGAAATTCGCTACTTCATAACAAAGTACACAGTGGTGAGTTTCACCTTATACAGAGTGTTACTCCAAGGAAGTCTACAGTAGAAGCAACTAAAATAACAGATTTACTGGTGACAATTAAATTACATTTATTGACATCTATAAAAAGTACATAATATAACATGACAAAATTTGAAATGCGGATTGGACTACACACAAATGTCTTCAACTCTAATTATGTTCCTTTCACAAACTAAAACCCTAAATAAGGACTAATTGTTCCTGTACAACTCAAATCTTTTAATATACTTGTAGGAATATAGTTAAGACATAAGAGTTTGATCAACATCAACTTTTTCCGACTACTCATATTTCATTTCTAACTTGACCTACTGAGCATTGGCAAGAGAAGGCCAAATGTGGTGATGCGCACCAGATATAATTGTCGAATGATTCTGGCAGAGGAGCTTAATAAGAACAATGTTGTTGGATGAGGCATGAGCAACCGCAGTGGCAAGACTATGGATTGCATTAGCAACGTTGAAAGCCAAATGTTTGAAAATATAGTAAAAGACGAAAATATTAGACAAAATATTACTAACAAAAACCAGTCATGCCAATTAAAGCCGGACTGGTTAAGTTGTGGTTAACATGAATCTTGACCATGGAAGCTTATCATCTTATTTTAGATAGCAGTCAAGCACACCTGATCACATGTTACATAATGATATGATATACGAAAGATTGATTTTTCATTAATTTGTATCTTTGAATGATGATTGCCGCATAAACTCTAATTAACGCATGCTCCTTTGATCTGATTTGGTTTGACATGATTGATTGCCCAAGGCCACCACCAGCTCTGAAAGCTTGCTAGATACGTCATCCTTTGTTGGCAAATACTTTGTTAGGTAGTTACATGATTGGTAAATCTTTCAGGCCTTTTGCTACATCCATGGAAATGGTCGTTTTGTATGTAAAATTGGCCTCGGTCAATTTATCAAGAGCATGATGTCGATGAAACAAAACCATTAGTATTCCCAATTTTCCATCCAGAATATTCTCAAAGCAAACTCTGTGAACCTAGTAAGGAATACAATAAGTTCCACACGTTTCCAGATACATTAGGTAGTTCTTCAAATTAAGAGTTGATGAAGGATAAAAATATCGTTTACTTTTTACCTAAAGAGATTCCTGCTTTTATATTAATATGATAGTTTTTCAATTTAATTTAGCTATGTTACTAAATAATAAATTGTAAATACTTAAATACTAAATACTAAATACTAACTTACTATTTAGTATTTACATTGAATAAAATAACAAGTGTTATGCCTTGCTATTAAATTATAATTGTTTGTTATATTTTCTTATTAATATATAGTTTTTCAATTTAATTAGCTATGTTACTAAATACTAAATAGTAAATACTTAAATACTCAATACTATATACTAACTTACTATTTAGTATTTACTAAATTCTAAACTACTTAAAAAAAATAGGTAAACAAAAAAAAATCTGGATTTTAAAAAATAGTCATTGGCAACGGCCATAAACGGCTATTTTATCCTACCCCACCCCCATAAGCGCCCCAACAGTCTCCCCCCCCCCCCCTTCTCCCCTCACCTATTTTTTCCTATAAATACTCCCTTATTTCATTAATTTTATCACAATTCAATATTTTCTATCTATTTCTCTCTAAAATTTCTATCAAAGGCTATTTTCTAAATTTCTATCAAAATGTCTTAAAATCACCAAGACATATATCCGAAGTCTGGGAATTTATCACGAAAAATCGTGATACTAACAATGCTAAGTGTTCACTTTTTCAGAAAGTTTTGAATCATCACAGTGGAATACATAATGGAGGGACTATGAAGTTTAGGAGTCACTTGAAAATACAACATAATAGAGAATGGGTTGCTTGGGCTGGGGGGAAATATCTGGATTGAATTGAGTCGTTGACGAAACACTTGAGGAAATATCTATGATTTATGTATTTTTCTAGTTTCTAGTTTCTACTTTCTACTTTCTAGTTTGTCACTTTAATTATGTATTTCGCAACTTAATATATTTCCATATTGTTCAATAAAGTGCTTTTGTGTTGTTATGTTTATCTACAATTTTCGTATATAATTTAATCTATTTTAAAAAAATAAAAAATAAAAGTTTAAATCGAACCGAACCGGTACCGGACTGAGTCACACTTGCCTGTACCGGTTCCGACACGGCAGCCTTCAACTCCATCGGTGGACCGGACCGGCAAACCGGTGAAAGTTTTTTTTTTTAAGCCATACCGGACCAGAACCGGCAAGTCGCGCCGAAACCAGACCGGTTCGGACCGGTAGATACCCTTACCTGCAAGTAGCTTTCCTCCAACTTTTGCAAACCACTTCTTAGACTTCATCAAAGATAGCCCTAGTCACAACATTCCTAACTCTTACTCTTGGAATGATTTCTTTCCCCAACTTCTATGGCACATATGGATCAATAGAAATTCAAATCATCATAATAATCTCACCAACAAACCCTCTATCAAACATGCTGAAATCAAAACCACTGAATTTATCATGTTAGATTTAAATTATCATTCAAAACCTACCTCTTTCAATATAAATGTTAAATGGCTAACCCCTAAACATAGGACTTATAAACTTAATGTGGATGGTGCCTCTAATGAGACTAGAGGTGGAGTGGGTGGTTCCATTAGAAATTTCAAGGAATACTGGATTGTGGGATTTAGTAAGCATGAAAGTTTTGCTGATTACACAAGTGGTGAGCTTATTTCTCTATGGCATTGCATAATCTTTGCCTACAAAAATCATATGCATCCCTTAGAAGTTGAAACTGATTCAACATATATACTTGATATGATGAAAAAATAGAAATTCTCATGCTCTCCTCTTATGAATGATTGCAGGTGGTTAATGAAGGAAATGAAGGAGGTGAAAATTAAGCACTGCTTTATGGAGGGAAATGGTGTGGCTGACAAATTGGCTTTGGATGGTCTTAAATCTATTAGGAGAAGGCGACCTTTTGTAATGGCAATGCCTCGTACTTATTGTTTATTTATTTATATAGATGACCTAAAGGGTGCTACTCACCCAAAACAGTGTCTCTTTTGGTTTGTAGTATGTTGGCCAAATATGGAAGCTACTACAATTTCCAGAGCTCCCTATGTCCAAATTATATTTAGTATTAATATAATCGTGTTTTAAAAAAAATGCCGAGTTAGAATGACTCTGATGAAAAAAACAGAAAACGTATGAACCAACTGGGCCATGAGCATCCCTCTTATAACCCCTTTCTGTAGCCCTTGAGAAGTTGTAAGTACTCATGTTCCTTCCATAAATATTCATGTATCAAATTCCTACATTTCTCTAAAGTCTATTTGATTTAACAAGAAGCCTTTTTTCCTTCATATACCCATGTGAAAGATGACTTTGAATCCATAACTCTGGAGAAATAGACAACTAGAAAGGATCTCCATTGACGAAGAATAAGAAATTAATTACGATATTTTTCCTTGTACGGAAGACTAGTTTAGTAGTCAATACAATTGTTACTTTTTGTTATATGACTTATTTACAAAAGAATTGTATTGGGTGAAAAATCACCAAAGCCTAGACGATAGAGCTCAAAGCATGGTGAGATTGAATCCTTTGGTAACAAGCTCTTAAAAGCTCACTCAGCTCCCGAGGCTAGTTGCCTCGGGCATGAAATGGATTTTTGGCCACGAGCTATCCCACGAAGCGATTAGAAGAAAAATATCACGGAGCGTGCAACCCACCCCATGGTGAAGATCTTCTCATCGGTGAACGATCACTCGCCTCTATAAGTGTCGACCATTGTCCACGTATTAAATGGGGAGATCATGGTCAGACTACGACTGAACATGGAGCAATGGCCATTAACTGCAGTAATTGATACGTTCACTCCTGTAGACTATAAATAGTCATGGAAAGATTACGTAAAGGCATCCACAAATATATCAAATACACTTATATTTTGTCCTCAATATTCTGTCTGAATTTCTTTATAGAATTTCTTGTCTTTTACGACTTTGATATAAATAATTGCTAGTTAACCCAAAGCAAATTTGATTTGTTGTTCTAATCAGATTTAAGCCAACACAAATTGGCGCCGTCTGTGGGGAACTAGCAATAACATTTGTTCCGGAGTCTCATTTCCAGCTTCATAGAAGTATTCTTACCAAATATTATTCAATGACAGACAACACTAACACTTCTGATAACACAACGATCCAAACTCCTGACCCAACTGCTATTGTCACTTCGTCAATCGGTGGAACACCAATAACGCCACCCGGCTTAACGCCACCTGGCCTAACCACCTAGCTTAATACTACCCACTGGTTTGACTTCCTCAACCGGTTTAAGCCCTCCAATTAGGGTTACCCAACCACTACTAACCGATCCCTCATCATCAAGTTCAAACGACCCTTTTTAGTTGTACGTGATGACAATTTTGCAACGACTTCAAGAGCAATTTGCTGCTTTCTTTAGAAATGGGAGAAATGCAACAAATCCCACCGAATCCATACTCAATGAAAGCATCCTGAACGTTGTTCCTACGGGCGCAACAACAGGAGACTTCCAAATGGGGCCGCATCTGGTGGCTCGGGGTCTGCACTATTTGGGAATCAACCCTTCGGGATAGCTCAAACGATGGCTGAAACTAGCGTCCCGTCGGACTTTGAGAAATGGAAGAAAGAATTTGAGGCCAGCATGGAAAAGCGGTTTGAAAATGTCCCTGGGGTTAGGAAACCTCAGCGAGCTATAGATATTGAGAAATGTAGGCAACAACCTTTTAAGCCCGGGCTGCTCCTTCTCTCATTCCCAAGTATTTCAAGCTGGAAATCCTGAAGAAGTACGATGGGACAAGTGACCTCGTTGACCACATAACTAAATACATGGCTATGGTCAAAAGCAACGACTTGACCCCGGTGGAAAGGAGGTGAATGTTTTTTAAAAAGTTTGCTGATACCCTTGAGAAAGGAGCGTTAAGCTGGTACATGCACCTCCCATCCGAGTCAATATCAAATTTTGAAGAGTTGGCCGATATGTTCATCAAGGCCCATACTTGGGCCTAGAAGATCCTCAAGCGGAAGGAGGATATCTTTGAGGTCAAACAAAAATACCTCGAGTCGATCAAAGACTTCCTCGAGTGCTTTCAAGCCGAATGAATGGACTTGCCTAAAATGGATGATACTATAGCAGTCATGGATTTTGAGAGGAATTTGAATGTGAGTAACTCTGAGGATGCTGCTTAACTAAAGAAAGAGCTTCAGCAGTAACAGGCCCAAAGTAGGGGTGAACTTCACGACAGAGCCTCTGAAAAATCAAGCTCGAGGAGGTTGAATGAAGGATAGAAGGTCGGTATAATTCATACTGAGGCCATGCAGAGTCCTCTCGACGTGCCGATGCACTACGAGGAAACTCAAAGGGGAGATACGAGCCTTATAGTTCGCAGAGGAAATATGTAAGTCAATGCCTCGGAGGACAGCAACATGTAAGTCAAAGGCTAGGGGGAACGTTAGCACAAACGCTAATCAGAAGAACTTCTCGGGACCATCCTTGGTATCCAAGAATAAAGATTTGCCCTGAATCCCTGATTATAGTTTCAACATTTCCACTTCCGAGCCGGTAAACGCCATAAAAGGGATGACGGATCAAGGTGCGAGGTTACTGAGGGATATGAGAATGCCCCTGGGGAAAAGAGATCAGACTCAGCATTGCGAGTTTTATATGGATTATGGGCATGCCACCGAGGATTGTAAAAGCATTGCGGCTTGAAGTGGCTCATATTCTCAAGAAGGGTCTGTTAGCCAAGTATCTAACCAACAAAGGGAAGCAAAACTTCTCCAAGAATAGGGGATGGGGACAGCCGCCAAAGGTGGAGTCTCCAAAAAGAGCGATAAATGTTATAACTGGGGGATCGGAGGTGAATGGTGTCAACTTTGCCGCTGCGAATAAATTTGATAAATCTTTCAGTCACTGTAAAAAAAGGACCCAAGCTGGTGGGTCAAAGAATAAGATAATCTTTGATACAGAAGACTGTGATGGGATGATGTTTCTCCATCATAATGCTTTGGTGATCATGCTAAGGATCAATGACTGCGACATCAAGCGAGTTTTGGTTGATTTTGGTAGCTCGGTGAACATCATCAACTATGGAGCGATTAAGAAAATATGGTTTAAGGACCTCGTCGTCCCGAAAGCAACCATATTGACAGGGTTCAACAATTCAACTGAGAAAATACTTAGAGAAATTACTCTTACTACAACTGCTGAAGAAGTAGCTAAGAAGACTGTTTTCTAAGTAATGGCAGAGGATATGGCTTATAATGTTATCCTCGGGAGGCCTTGGATCCATGAGATGGAAGCTGTTCCATCTATCTTGCACCAGGTAATTAAGTTTCTAACACCATGGGCAATTCGTGTTATCCGAGGAGAACAACGAATATCTCGTGAGTGCTACTCGATCGTGATGAATAGTGGAGTAGCTTCGACCAAGCCATCTAAATAGCAATTAATCGCCCCGAGGCCCAATGAAGAAGAGAGCTCGGTTCTTGAAAAAAGGCTCTCAAGCTGTCAAAGCCCCAACTGTTGGGCCGAATGATGCTTACCTCTCATTTCTCTTTGCTTATCCTTTTCACGAAGTGTAGGGAGCGGCAAATAGTGTTCGGGTCTGTATTCTTCGTACCCGAACACTGGGGGGATGCAAGAGGAGTGGAGTCAGTCAGTTTTCGACTCGCGCCTCAATCAAATGGGGACCTCAAAACAACTGGGGACTTCGAACAAAACTCGAAGACTGCCAATCCGTACACCAGGGACTGTTCTTTTTGAAGTTAGCCTTGTTGATTCGTAATCGCCCAAGGTGGCTGTTGTAATAAGAATTTGCTTAAATTTTGCCTAAGTCTTGTCATGACTAAAACTTATGTAAATCGGCTCGAATTTCATCAATAAAACTCGATTCAGTGTCTTTTTTATTCGATATTCAAAGCCAATTTCTACCTCTATGCCTCGGCTCGTGAACGAGACGTCGTTCTAAGCTAGCTTTATTTTATTTCATTTATGTCTTGCAAGCAGAAAAACTCATGTGATATGAAATAAATACCTTCAATGCGAAATGAAAGATATAATATGTCGAAACATCCAAATATTCATTAATGCCTCGAAGGCCAATATAAAAAGATTTACAAAGCATTGGCCCGAAGACTTAAGGCTCAAAGCCAAAAACAAAAAACAAAACAAAAAAAAGAGTGCGGGTGAAGTTTACTCATCAGCAGACGAGGCTTCTGAACCCTCACTTTCTCCATCACTCGAGCTTTGACTGCTCGAAGGAAGATTGCTCATCAACAGCTGAGCCTTGGCGACATCCTCTTGCGCCTTAGCAATTTCTTCGTCCAAGTCTACTTCGGCTTTTCACTGCTCGAGGGTTTTATCTTGGTCTGGATAATAGCCCAATTTCTGTCAACTCGGGCTCTAATATCACGAGACTTCAGCTTAGTCCTCAATCTTGAACTTAAGCTTAGGCGAAAACATGGCTCCTTCATTCTGAAGAGTCTCAACTTTTGCCTCAGGAGTTTAGGATTAGGTCTCAAGCTCGTTCACCTTTGATGAGAGCTCCTTCCATTGGCTTTGAAGCTGCTCGGTCAAATCATCGATGGTTGCATTTGCTGCTTCAATTTCAGCTTGAAAAATTTTCTCTTGAGTTTTCTTTTCAGCTTCAAGCTTGGTAATGGTCTCTCGGGACCTCTCCAGCTCGAGGTTGGACTCATCGGCTGCTTTGCGAGCTCGGTCCAAATCAACCTCAAAGTTGAGCAAGTGCTTCTCCAGATCGGAAACCTTGGCTTGGAGTTTATCCCTCATGCGATCCCAGCGATCCCTGATCTTCCTCAGTTCTGCCGCTCGCTTAGCCTCCATCTCGGCCGCCTTCATAGTGTAAACAAAATTCTGAAAAAAGAAGGGGTTATGGAGATGCAAATGAAATTAAGAATGAAAGAATTTGAAGCAAAAGAAGGAGATAACATAAATTGCATGTTGGGATGCAAAAGCCATCAAATCGTCAACTGGCAAGCCCTTGAGGCGTTTTCGTTCTGCTGGGCCAAGCAAATCCCTAAGGATGATAGCAACAGCCACTGTGTCATCTAGCATACACAGATCAGAAGGGATGCTTATCTTCCTAAGGCTCGCTCCAAGAGACGAGGGATGATCAGCCCGAGCATGGTCTTCATCCACCCTCACTTCATCTTGAGCAGGACCATCAATCACCCTCTCCTCGGTAGAAATATTTTCGGCTATTTTACCTTTGCCCTTGGCTTTCTCCTCAGCTCAGTTGTCTTCAGAGTCAACCTACCTAAATTTCATTGTGAGCCTCGTCACTTGTAGGCTCATCAACCTGGTCACACTGAGGAGCTTTAGGTGACTCGACCTGAGGGCATTTAGCTTCGGATGGGTTAGCTGCTGCACCTTTCCTTTTCTTTGAGGCCTTGGCTTTGAGGACCCCTACCGAGTCCTCTATATCCTTCAAACTATCCCCCGCCTTGGGGACTTCTACCTCTTTCTCCTCTTCCTTCTTCTTCTTTTTCTTCTTCTTCTTCTCCTTTTTCTTCTCTTCCTTCTCTTCTTTTTCTTCCTCTTGCGGCTCGATAGCCGCTCTATTGGGAAAACCTACAAAAGAGGTAGTAAGAATAAGGACAAGCCTTTGAACTAAGAAGAATGCATAATTCACACTTACCGTGTCGTTTGCACGACTACTGGTTCTCTTTCAACGCTGCCAAGACCATCCACGATCTCTCAGGCCTCGGCTTGGCGTCGATGAGTGCTTGAATCCAGGCAGTTAAACCCTTTGGGGGATTGATTGGAAGCTTCTCCACTAAAAAATATAAGGAATCAGTTAAAGCTAGAGGAATTAAGTAAATAAAGAAGAAGTCGAGGTTTGGCAACTTACGCATTCTGTTCCACACTTTGGGAAATCCATCCTCAGAAGAAAGAAGAGCGGTGGGAACAAGAATGAACAGATCACACCAACCATGGTCCTCGGTATCGTCACCCTTTGTGATTATGGAAAACTTGTCCCGTTTGCTCAACTGGACAACCCCATCGTTATGCATGGTAGGGAAAAAAAGGGAAATAAAATGGCCAAAAGTAAAAGGGACCTTGGCTCGTTGGCTTAGGAAGTCGAGGTATTGAATGACCCTCCAAATGCCGGGATCGAGCTGAGCCAAGCATATATTATGTGTTCGGCAGAAAGTGTCAGCTATGTGGTGAACTGGGAGGGAAAAACCTATCGTAAAAGGATAGGTATAAACGAATGAAAGCTCGGAAACTCTATCGCCTGTTCAATGATCCGAGGCAGGGACCACGATCTGAACCTCGGGGCCCCAACTGCAATCATCTCGGACTTGATCTATTTGAGCTTCTGTAATCAGGCTCGGTGATTGTTGAACAGGCACTTTCCTATTTTTCTCAAGGTCGGAAGCCATTTGTTTTTGCATCATGAAATATTTACTGTGGTTAAACTTCGAGGGGATCACTTGATGGGATTTAAGCTCCCTAGTGAATGATTTCTTTATGGGTTGTGAAGTTTCAGCGGCTTCAGCTTCATTGTTATCAACATTGGTGGTTTCTTCAGCCACTGTTCCATCAAAGTCGACTGATACTTTTTCTTGGTTAGTGGCGTCGCGATGGTCGGAGGTGGTTTTTTTGTTATCTTCCTCCGGTGAAATAACCCTTAATGGCACAGGTACATAAGCCAAATCACCACTCATTATCATCGTATTATCGTCCATTGTTCGTACTTTTGGAGATTCTAAAGAATTTTTGGTAGAAGACATGATATCAAGATTTTAACGGAAGGGAGATTTGCAGAAAAGCTGGTTACTGTTGATCAAAGATTTGAGGAACAATGTAAGTGGTGAACAAGTTGATGAATTTATAGAAAAATTAACACTCAAGTGCTTCGAAGAGTCGCCATTATTACTTTTACGTTGGGAAGGTAAAACGAAGGGTTACAACCGTTCAGAAAATGCCGCAGTGTAGCGGATGACACACTGAAGGGATGGCTAGCTTTTCGAATTCCTTGGCGGAGGACTTGCCACGTCGATCTCCCGCCAAATTTATTCCACCACTCAGACAATCCTGACTATTATTCGAAGGGTGGGGGGACTATCGTGGGGCGTGCAACCCACCCCACGGTGAAGATCCGCTCATCGGTGAACGAGCACTCACCTCTGTAACCGTCGACCGGTGACAACCTATTAAATAGGGAGATCATGGTCAGACCACGACTGAACGTAGAGTAATAGCTATTATGTGCAGTAATTGATACCTTCACTCCTGTAGACTATAAATAGTCATGGAGAGATTATGTAAAGGCATCCACAAATATATCAAATACACTTATATTTTGTCCTCAATCTTCTGTCTGAATTTCTTTATCGAATTTCCTGTCTTTAACGGCTTTAATACAAATAATTGCTAGTTAACCCAAAATAAGTTCGATTTGTCGTTCTAATCAGATTTAGTCCAACACAAGAATTGTTTTTCTTTGAGAGAAAAAACTAAGGATATCAAAAATAATATAAGAAATTTTTATAAGGCCACTTTCTTTTATTCAAATTATAAGTGGTCAAACATTATATGAGGCCAAGTGAGTGTAGGATCTCCTCTCCTTTCTTTGTACTCCGGAACCGACTAATAAGGTAGGGGATCTATTTATATAATAACTTAACTCTCTTTTATTGAATAAAGATCTTATTAATTTCATATTGGATTTCCAATATTCGAAAAGTCTTGCAATCTTATTTTATGTGGCCTTTTTACATTTAAAATAATTATTTAAACTTCTTAGTTTATCATTAATGAGAATATTATATAGCCAGACATACATGTCTATGTTTTATTTTAGATTATAAATTTTAAAAGCTTTTATTTTTTTAAAAAAATTTATTGTCCGATGAAACTCAATCACATAAAATACGTTGTGTGGTTATCTCACCTTTGTCTAAAATATTATTTTGTTCCACGGTAAAACAATACTCGTCATAACAGAAACATATTGGGATATTTCAAAATATTTTCTTAGAGCTTATATGATTGCGGTGCTACCCAAGCATTCATCAAATAAACATCGAAACCGAGTATTTGAACTGAGTGTTAACTCATGGTTAGAGTTCTTAATTTACATCCTTAAACTAGATGTGCAATGTGTTGGAAATGAGAGAATTCTAGAGAGAGAATATTTAAAAAATAAAAATATCTTTATTTCTCTAACTGCCAAAACTTAGTGATGAAGCTAAGCTATATATACAAGTTGCTAACTCCTAACCGATTTTTCCTACGTAGCAAATGAAGTAAAAATATCTAACTAGTATATACAATACAAATGTGACACAAGAGAAATAAAAGAAGCTTCCAGATCTGCCAACGTGTCTGCCAGCGTGTCAAGTAAAACATGAGTCTAGTTTATTGAGTCAGCATTCAACTTGAGTATTTGGACCATCACCATTTCATTTCAACCCTAAGCAGCGTTGTCTCTAACCTTTCTCTGTCAACTGGAACTCAACTCCGTCAACACCCCCCCCCCCAACTTGGAGGGGGAGGAACGGACACCCAACTTGCCTAAAAGACCATGGTGTAAAGGACTGGAAAGGGATTTAGTGAAGATATCGGCAAGTTGATGATGAGAAGGATTAAACGAAAAATAAAATAAGACCGGATTGGAACTATTGTCGTACAAAGTGACAATCGAGTTCCATATGCTTGGTCCGCTCATAAAAGACGGGGTTTTTGGCAATGTGAATCGCTGCTTGACTGTCGGAGTGCAAAGGAACAGCAACCCTTCGCATAGAACGATACTCAGCCTCTGCAGAGGAGAGAGAAATGAAAGGTTGTTTCTTCGACTTCCACGACACAGGAGATCCACCAAGGCTAATAAAAAAACCACTGATAGACCGACGGGTATACCCAATCGGAATCACAAAAGGTAAGAAGATCCAAGGAAGGGGAAGAATTCATAAGCAAACGCAAGCCTGGATCTTTGAGCAAATAGCAAAGGCAATGGACAGCATCATCCATATGTGGCTAACGTGGATGTATTGACTGAGGTGTTGAACGGCGAAGGAAAGATTGGTGCGAGTGTGAGTCAAAAAATTAAGCTTCCCTAGAAGACGATGACAAAGAGATAGATCTGACAGTGGAAGACCAATACCAGCCTAAAGCTTAGAGGAAGGATCCAAATGAGAGGACACAGGGGTAAGCTCAAGACAATCAAAGTCACAAAGATGTTCCAAGGCAAAATTGCGTTGACATAAAATAAGGCCTTGTGGTTCACGCAGAACCCCTATACCCAGGAAATATGCTAAGTTCCCCCAATCATTAGTTTCAAATTCTTGTCAAGAAAAACCTTTAAATCTATCAATTCTTGAACATTGTTGCCCGTTAATAGAATGTCGTCAACATAGACATCGACTAAGGAAATAGAATCACTAAACCTCTTGTAAAAAAAAAGAGTAGTCGTTGAGAGAGTGAGTGAAACCTTTGAAATTAAGGATTGCATTCAGGCATGCATACTATTGACGAGAAGCCTGACGAAGCCCATATAAAGATTTTTTCAGCCTGCATACCAGATTAGGGGCTGGAGAATGAAGACCATCAGGGAATTTCATGTACACCTCCTCGTGGAGGTCGCCACATAAAAAGGCGTTGTTAACATCCAATACAAACCCTAATTCCTTTTTACTGGAAGAGCAAGTATACTCCTGATAGTTTTCATTTTAACCACTAGAGAAAATGTCTCTGTAAAATCAATACCTTTTCTTTGAGTGTCTCTCCGAATAATAAGTCTGCCTTAAGTCTCTCCAAACTCCCATCTGACTTGATTTTGACCTTATAGACCCACTTAAAAGGAAGAGCTTTCTTACCAATGGGAAGAGGCACCACTTCCCAAGTATTATTAGCATTAAGGGCATCTAACTCTTTGTTCATTGCTTCTTGCCAACCTGGGTGCATTGTTGCCTGGGTATAAAAGGTAGGTTCTTGGACATGAGAAAGAGTAGTTAGTACGTGCTAATTAGGAGTGGACAAGGCATAAAAAGGGAGTTGTAAAGGAGAAATAAGAGAACGAAAACAAGAAGAGGAAATGTTAGTGAGATGGAGAGCACTGCATATGTAATCCCTAAGTAGCTAGGAGTTTTGCTATCTCTAAGAGATCTTCTTAGAGCAGGTTGTAGGATAGGGACAGGACCAGTATTAGATGGAGCTGCAGAACGTAGGGGGAGTAACATGGTGAGGTGGAGAGGAGGAATCAGGGCAAGTAAAATTATGAGGTAAATCAGAAGCGGCAGTGTCAATAGGATCATCATAGTCAAGATTAGAGATAGGTTGAATAGTAAATGCTGCATCAGAGGTAGAGAAGGGGAATACAAATTCATGAAAAACAATATTCGTGGAAACAAAGACCTCTTTGGTCTGCATATTCATCAATTTATAGCCTTTCTTACCATGATGGTAACTAATAAACACATAAGGATTAGTCCTAGGAGCAAGCTTGTCCCTGTGTTGTGGAAGAGTATAAGCGGAACACAAACACCCAAAACATCTAAAAGAAGAGTAATCTGGTGTTTTGTGGAACAGAATTTCATAAGGAGACTTAGTAGTGAAGCAATTTTGTAGGGAACCTGTTAATGAGGAAAGTAGTAGTCAAGAGGCACTCTCCCCAATAGGAAATACGAACTGTAGAGTGAAAAAGAAGAGCTCTATAGGTTTCTAACAAATGCTTATGCTTCCTCGTAATAATGCCATTCTGTTGAAGGGTAGAAACACAACTGGTTTGGTGTAAAATCCCTTTGATAGAGAAATATGCTACAGCAGTGATACTGGATCCCAACTCCAAGGCATTATGTGATCTGATTTTCTTTATCTTAGTGTCAAATTGTCTTTCAACCATAGAAATGAAGGACTGTAAGACTGTGAAGGCACTATCCTTAGTACTCACTAGATAGGTCCAAGTGCCCCTACTATAGTCATCAACTATAGTGAGGAAATACCTGAAGCCTTCAGTGAGTAGGTATTTTATAGGGTTCCCAGGTATCTATGTGAATCAATTCAAAGACACGTGAGGTAGTACTAGTGCTATGAGAAAATGGAAGTTTATGTTGCCTAGCTAGAGGGAAAACAATACAAGGAAAATTAGATTGAGAAGTAACATTAGCAGGTAAAGATGAAATATATTTCATGCTGAAAAAAGGCATGTGCCCCAATCTTACACACCACATGTTGTTACATTGTGTAGAAGTAGAAACATTAAGAAAAGCATGAGAAAGATAAGGAGTTGTAGCTAACAATGATCCAGTTTTATTTTTTCACAGGGGATCATTAGAAAAGGGATGACTGGAATGCTGGAGATAAAGCACAGCCTTTGTATCACTAAGAACCAGAGGCTTCCTCAAAGAAAGGCCCTGCAAGCAACAAGAAGTAGCAAAAAATAAATGTGTCACATCAAACTGCGTATACAATTTTTGCATTAAGATTAGATTATATTTGAAAGATGGTACTAGGAGTACTCTAGCTAGGGTTCAGGTCAGGTGAATAGTAACCTGACCAGCACGAGTAACTTTGATTTTTTGGGAATTAGGTAGGTTGATATTGACTGAATTAGGAAGACTGGTAATATTAAACATAATGCTACTATCAAAACACATATATTCAGAGGCACCAGAGTCAAGAATCCAAACATGACTCTTAGAACAATTAGGTAGGGTACAAAGATTTGACAGTAATTTACCAGCACAACTAGTATTGCCATCAAACTCAGAACTAGTAGCAGTCTGCTGGCCAATCGTAACTTGCTGTAATATTTTCATTAGCGAAGATATCTATTCTGGGTGGAAACCAAAACTCTGTCCAGAACCTGAATAGTGAGACTGGTTAGAACCATCACTAGAAGTTACAATGTTGCCTTGTATCCCACCAGGAAGTCTTCCTGGAGCAGGATTCTTTCTTGCCCCTTACTGATTCCTCTTAAATTTAAGGCAATAGTCAATAGTGTGCTAGATTTTTTACAATAGTTACACCACCATTTATTCTTGTTTGATCCTCTGCTTGCAGAATTACTATTGTTTTAGTAATTGTTATTAGATCTTCCCTGTCCTTGACTGGATCTGTTACCTTGTGCAGAATAAGAAGAATTCTCTGCATGCTGAGAAAATTGTCCTCCAGGTGCTGCAAAAGAACTGGAATCACCTAGATGACTCCCAGCAATCTGAATACTTCTTGGCCTTTCCTCTTGTATGAGAAGATGGTAAGCTTTATCCACGCTAGGTGCAGGGTGCATCATCAATATATTTCCTCTATAAGTAGTATAGGACTCATTCAAACCCATTAACAACTGCACTAACTTTTGTTTCTCCTCTAATGCATTATTCTTTCCAATGGCTCCACATTCACAATCACTACAAGCACACACAACTCTAGCATCAATTAGTTCTATCTCATCCCAAATACTCTTCATTTTATTGAAATAAGTAGCAATATTGTGAGGTCCCTGAACTGTTTCAAGTAACTATTTCTCTAATTCAAAAGACTGAGCTAAATTTGATTGCCCATACATGTCTTCAAGTTGTTTCCATACAATTCTTGCAAAATTACAGTGAATTACACTGGACTTGATTTCCTTCGAAAGATAATTTGTACGCAAAAACCATATTATTGCAGCAGATCCAAAGTTTAAGAATAGGATCATTATCTTTTGGTCTTTGCAAGCTATTGTCAATTAACCCTAGCTTATTTTTAGAGGATGAAGCAACTAACACATATTTTCTCCATAAACCATACCCAAATCCATCAAACAGAGGCGTAACAAGAGCAGTTCCAGGAGAATCTGAAAGATGAATGTAGTAGGATGATAACTATCAATTTTCTCAATTGTATAGTAAGAATTTTTGTAGAATATGTATCACAATTTGAAAAATTTGTCAAAAAAATTATATAAAACCTTCAAGAAACTTCTGGATTCAAGTAGTGTAACTGTAAACAATTTATAAATGGATCAAAAATGAGCATAGATGCTCCATGTTGGAAATGAGATAATCTTAGAGAGAGAATATTTGCAAAAATTAAAATATCTTAATTTCTCTAACTGTCAAGCTTAGTGATGAAGCTAAGCTATATATACAAGTTGCTAACTCCTAACTGATTTGTCTTATGTGAAAAATGAACTGAAATTATCTAACTAGTATATACAATACAAATATGATACAAGAGAAATAAAAGAAGCTTCCAGATCTGCTAACGTGTATGCCAGCGTGTCAAGTAAAACATGAGTCCAATTTATTGAGTCCGCATTCCACTTGGCATTTGGACCATCACCATTTCATTTCAAACCCTAAGCAGCGCCACCTCTGACCTTTCTCTTTCAACTGGAACTCAACTCTGTCAACATAATGTTCGAGTCTCATGGGAATCTTTCATTCTTCCTCTTTCTAGGGCTTCCTTACCCTCCAAAAGAATTTAAAATTATTAAATAGATTATGAGACATTACATGAAATTGCACATAGTATATCTATATACTAGTTACGAATGCATGTGCCAGCAGAGGCCCAAGTCCAACATAGAATTTAACTCATATCTATTTTAGATGTGATTCATCATAATTATTTACTGGGTATTTTTTGTTTAAATGGTTATTAGAGTGGCTATTTTTATTAATTTTTCTTATTTTCTTACAACTCTATGACATTACTCATAGATAAGAGTTAGATAACTCAAGTATTTTGGTGACATTGTTCATGTAATAGTGGTAAAAGTGGTTTTTTGATTGACAAGTTGTGCAAACATTATCTCAGAGTTTCACTTACAGCAGTGTAGACTCTAGAAATATTTTTGAAGTTCATGTTAAACAACTTAAAAATTCATGCATTAAAAAAAACTTGGTTATATTATCATCGAGTAACCCTAAAAGTGGGTACTTAGTAAGCAAGATATGCAAAAAATGGCTTTATATTCAATTAGCGACCCTTAAGAAGCCACTTGGTTTTGCAAAAATGTGGTATGCTTTAATTTACAACTTTAGAACAGTATGCAAAGAGTGGCTATAGTTTCAATTAGTAACCTTATAAGTGGCTAGTAAGTATATTACAAGCTATGCAAAAGCTGGCTACTTTTTCAACTTAAACCCAAAAGGTGGCTATTTTGTTAAATCTGCGGCACGCACCCATAGACGCGAAAATTTGATGACTAGCCAATTTTGCACACGTTAAATGAGTTCCATCCATGGTTTCAAAATTCATTGAGAAATAGCCATAAAACACTCACGTACATTCAGGCTACTGCCGCATATATTGAATTTACTGAAATACCCTTAAAAACCTACAGCTCAACAATAAATACAAATATCGCGTGAAAAAAAACAGAGCAAAGCACACATTACTTCTCTCAACTCTCCAGATCATCATTGTCTCTCTCCCGGAGCTTTCAAATTCAAACTGTAAAAGGTAATTTCAGCTGCGTTTTCACAGTTTCTGCGACGTTTCTATGCTGAATTTCAATTATTTTGCGTAAATATATCTGTTTTTGTGGCTATAAATCAATGATTTGAAAATAAAAATTCGTGATTATAATCTGAATTTGTTTTTCTAAAACGCGAATTTACTGTTATATATAATTAATATGAATCTGAATTAAGTTCAAAAGGGTATACAGCACCTACTGCTGGGGGTTTGTGTTACATTGAAGCAAAAGCCACGTTATAATATCATGTAGCTATGATTACATTTTAGCTTAGCACTTCAAAATGACGTGATATCCCCAGGATATTGTGATGGGACCTTGCTTCAACGTAACACTAACCTCCAGCATTTAATGCTGGGGGATTACTGTTGAAGCAATGTCCCATTAGAAGTATCCTGTTGTCCAACACTAAATGCTGGGGCTTAGTGTTACGTTGAAGCAAAAGCCCCGTTATAATATCCTGTAGCTATGATTACATTTTAAGCACTTCAAAATGGCGTGATATCCTCAGGATATTGTGATGGGAGCTTGCTTCAACGTAACACTAACCTCCAGCATTTAATGCTGGGATTACTGTTGAAGCAATGTCCCATTAGAAATATCCTGTTGTCCAACACTAAAATGCTGGGGCTTAGTGTTACGTTGAAGCAAAGCCCCATTATAATATCATGTAGCTATGATTACATTTTAGCTTAGCACTTCAAAATGACGTGATATCCCCAGGATACTGTGATGGGAGCTTGCTTCAACGTAACACTAACCTCCAGCATTTAATGCTGGGATTACTGTTGAAGCAATGTCCCATTAGAAAATATCCTGTTGTCCAACACTAAAATACTGGGGCTTAGTGTTACGTTGAAGCAAAGCCCCATTATAATATCCTGTAGCTATGCTATATTAGGATATAAAGTTGCACTTCAAAAAAGGGACCCCTGTTGTCCCCAGCACAAAATGCTAGGGTTTAGTGTTACGTTGAAGCAAGGTCCCATCACAATATCCTGTAGCTATGCTATATTTTAGGATATAACGTTGCACTTCAACAAAACACCCCTGTTGTCCAGCACACAAAATGCTGGGGTTTAGTGTTACGTTGATGAAAAGCCCCATTACAATATCCTGTAGCTGTGATTATATTTTATGATATAAAGTTGCAGCTCAAAAAATCCCCCCCCCTGTTGTCCAGCATTAAGTGCTGCGGCTTACTGTTAACTTGAAGCAAAGTCCCATTACAAATATCATGTAGCTATTCTACATTTTAGCATATAGAGCTGCACTTCAAAAATCCTCCCCCCCCCCCCCCCTCCCGCTGTATAAGTAGCCATTAAACTATGGAAATGTATATTTATCTTACAGGTTAGCAGTTCTTAAGCTTTCGTTATTAAGCTACAATTACAGTATTTTACCATGTGGATTTCTTTGTGACTTAGTTTAGTATTTTTACTGTCTTTATAACTACAGGTGATGGCTAAACAGTGTATTGTTCTTGCATTCAATGGGAAATAGACACCAGATTATAAGTACATAGATCATGAGACAAGGATTTTTCTGCATAGTGAAACAGATACTTTTGAAGATTTCAGAAGAAACCTTTGGAAAAAGATAGATTTAGATGAAGAACATTTTGAGACATTCATATGGTTTGATATGGAACTTGGAACAAACAAAGGTGTCCCTATAAAAAATACCGATGATTTAATCAGCTGTTTACACTTGATGAAGAACAATTCCGAGTATAGGAGTAGACGTTTCATAGTTGACATTACACAACGATCTCCACAGTCTAAGAGAGTTGATTACGCTGAAGGGCAAATGATAATGCAAATAGACAACGATGATGCTTTTGAAGTGATAGTTTTGATACCTCCGTCTGTGGAAGCTGTAGCAGTAGATCAACAGTTAATGCATGCTGAAAACACAGAACAACAGCTTGTAAATATTCAACTTCCTGAGACATCAAGTGCTGGAAAAAAGAGAAAGAGGTATTCAGGAAGAAAATAAGAGAATCTCCTCGTCCAATACTAAAAGAAAATGCAGATTTGGACGACATCAAGGTTGGATCAATTTTTTTAAACAAACAGTGTGTCACTAAATGTTTCCAGACAACTGCAATTGCACACCATTTTGAATTCAAGGTTGTGAGATCAAGCACAACGAGATATTCACTGGCATGCATGAATGAAAAATGTGAGTGGACTGTTCGATCTTCCAGAATTAAACAGTCCACGCTGTTCAAAATACTAAAGTTTGAGAAGAATCACACTTGCTCGGTGGATGATAGAAAAAGAGACCAAAAACATGCTACGTCAAAGATTGTTCGAGATCAGATAGTTAAGAATCTGAGAGACGATAATTATCCTGTTAAGCCTAATTTTGTTGTTGCAGAGATTAGAAAGAAAATGGGAGTTGAAATCTCTTATAATAAGGCATGGCGTGCTATAAAAGAAGGAGAGTCTTTAATTAGAGGGACGCCTGAGGAGAACTTTTAGAAGTTACCAGCATATTTATATGTGCTAAAAGACATCAATCCAGGCTCACATGTTGCTCTTCAAAGAGATGGTGAGAACAGGTAAAAAAAAAAGTGTACTTATATATTTTTGTGTAGAATTCCAGTAATGCCAATTAAAAAAAAGCCTGAGACTGCAGTGTTATTTGTTGGAGTCCCGTCACAAAATGCTGTGACGTCATAATTATGTATAAGTAGGGTTCCAGTACTAAAACCTGAGACTCAAAAATTTTAACATGAATTTTACTGATAACACTGCAATTCTATTATCCAGGTTCAAATATATGTTTTTTGCTTGTGCGGCATCTATCAAAGGCTGGAAACATTGTAGACCTGTGATAGTTGTCGATGGAACATTCCTTAAGGGGAGATATTCAGGCACACTATTGGTTGCAGTGACGAAAGATGAAAATAACCAAATCTTCCCACTTGCCTTTGGAGTTGTGGACTCAGAAAATAATCTGGCATACAATTGGTTCTTTACACAGTTGCGCATTGCATTTGGTTGCCGTGAGAATTTACTGTTCCTTTCAGATCGTAATCCTGCAGTTACAAATGGGATTACAAATGTATATCCTGAATGTGCACATGGTATCTGTGTATATCATCTGGAAAAGAACCTTAACAAAAGGAACGTGAGTCCTGCAGTGATAAGTATATTCAATAGTGCATGTCGTCTCTACACGATTGCAGAGTTTAAAACAGACATGAATCAAATGAAAGAAACGGATAGGGCAACCTATGATTACCTCATGGAAGAACCACCAGAGAGATGGACTAGAGCTTGCTGTCGAAATCGAAGATATGACATGATGACATCAAATATTGTGGAATCAATGAATAATGCTCTGTTACATGCTCGGGGGAAATCAATACTGTCAATGGTGGACAACATAATGAACAAGCTACAGACCTGGTTTTATGAGAGACGGAAGAGTGCGCAGGATATTTTCTTTGCAACATCAAAATGGACAGATGATGAATTGAACAAAAAAAGCATATAGAATGAATGTGAGTATATCAACTAATACAGTTATTTTGGGATGTCATTTGTATTATGTCAATGATAATTCATGAAGTCCCAGGTTTTTATGCTGGGACTACATGGTATGCAAAAGCGGGGATCCAGTAATTTGCAGCATCATATGTGTTATGCTAGTCAAGTAATCTTATACATTATATTTTTACAGGTTGACCAGACTGCGGATCAAAGCTTTAAGGTAACAGATGAAGGGAGAGAATTCATTGTTTGTTTGAAGAAGAAAGAATGTCAATGCCTCAAGTTCCAGATGGATGAAATGCCTTGTGAACATGCACTTGCTGCTATAGACAGAGTGTACCTAAACAAGTCGGATTATTGCTCTATATGGTATAAAAGAGAAACATGGTTAAAACAGTATGAAGCGGAAATCAACACTGTTGGACATGAAGAATCATGGGTTGTACCTGATACCATTAAAGAAGAGATAACAAAACCCCCAGATTTTAAAGTTAAGGCAGGTAGAAGACAGGAGAAAAGATTTGTCTCGGCTGCATAATATGTAAGACAAAAGGGGAAACACTGTGGGATATGTAGAAAGCGTGGACACAACAGAACATCTTGTAGACACACTCCAGTACTTCAACCATATTCAAAGAAACATAACTCCCAATAAAAACAATAGGTATGTGTCTCTATTTGCATTTTATTTCTTAATTCTATTTTAGTGCAATTCAACACCCAAAGCTGCTATGTTAAAATTTTTCTCTTTTTTTTTTTTGTTTTTCAGTTAGGAATCGCGTCGACACTAGATAGATAGAAGACTATTCTTCTCTATTTTCATCCAGTCACAACAAATCTGATGTCAAAAAGGACTATTCACTTGTAGAGAACTTTTTTTTTTTTACATTTTACTTCCTCTGTATTCTTTAACAAGGGTTATTATATATAAAAAATACACTTCTCACTCGTTGCTGTGCAAAATAGTTGTCTCGACTTTATCTATTTTCTAGTTTTTTTACTTATTGAACAACAAACACTTTGATCTTACTTAAATAATAAAAACACAGTACTTAGAAATACAGTTCATAATACGAAAAATCATTGTTCATAATTCAACTGCTCAAAAAAGCTTAAAAAACACACATGAAAAAAAAAGACAAACAAACATCCCACATTAACTGAAAAAACATAAAAACTACTAAAACTTATTCAATCACAATAGGCTTCTGGGCTGATCCAACATCTTCGTCAATGCTGCCATCATCATCATTGTCGTCATCATCATCATAATCATCATGAACATCATCATCATTGTTGTGGCCTTGACCAACCTGACGGTTTACTAATGAAATTTCAAAAACCATAGTGGCAACGCCGTTGTAAACCTCATGAACAACGTGATTAAACCGAAGAACATCACCCAGTCTGTAGTCCTTTACGCATAAGCATCTCCTTCCATCCATTGCACAACCTTGAATGTACCTTCCCAGCCTTGAACTTCATTTCATAATCAGTCTCATCGTTTTCACAATTTATAAGTGCACTTCCATTGACCTTTGGCAGCTTCTCTTTCCAACTCTCTGGAAAGATCTGAAAAAATAAACTTTAACAGTTAATACAAAAAAAATAATAAAAAATTAGATGAACAAAAGCATAAAAAATAATTTGGTAATTTTTTTAACATACAAAATCATCTCTTTTGAAGTATGATTTTGTTATTCGCATAGTGAAATTGCCTAGTTCCTCCCAACGATCATCCTCCATATTATTGTTTTAATGAAAAAATAAATTAGTTGCAATCTTTGTTATTGTTTACTTCAACTACAAAGCCTTATTTATAGGCTAGGAGTTACTAACTTTTGTTCAACTGTTATGGTCAAAGAGAATATGTATAGTCAAAAATAGATTAAGTATCACTATAAATGTAGTCAAAAAAGCTGTGTTTCTATGTTCTTCCCTATGTTTCTTCCAGTTCGAGGTCTTCTCGTATGCCAATGTTATCCTGATAAAATGCTGGTACCCGAGATATTTGCTGACACACTCTTAAAAACTGTAACAGCTTCTATATTTACAATAACGTCGGAGGATAAAAAGCTTGAGCACCCATGTGCCTTAAACTACTGGCCACAGCATAAAAATCTGGGGATTAGTATTACTTTGAAGCAAAGTCCCATTACAATATACTGTAGCTGTGCTATTTTTTAGGTTATAAGGCTGCACTTCAAAATCACCCCCATGTTGTCCCAGCATTAAGATGCTGGGACTTCGTATTACGTTAAAGCAAGGTCCCATTACAATATCCTGTAGCTATACTACATTTATCAACAGAAGAGTTGTTACTTGTCACCTTAAATACCTACTAATGGAAATGGTCCATTTGCTACTAGACAAAATATTAAGGGGGGAAAAAAAAGAAAAGAGGAACTCAAAATTCGTCTGGACGATGTAAATTAAACGGGTATGCTATGGAAGAGAAGGGTTTTAATCAGAAATACTGAGGCATGTATTGCTAGGACTATACATAAACATTATTTAAGAGTCAACATTTTACACAAAAGGCAAACTTACAGCCAATTTCATTAACACTGACATAAAAATTACATAAAAGCATACTTCTAAAAACACAATATGTTTGCCTTTTTTAATACATGATATCATTGTAAAACAATTACTAATATGTGAAAGAACAACAATACATAATATATCAAATTAAAACATTGTTTATTCTCCATAATTCCTAAACACGGGCTCCCCTGGCCCTGCATTGTGCAATTGCAGGGGATCTGCCATCACCTTAAGCTATTCCATCAGTTTTTCATAATATTGTCGCTGCGTGTACCTTAAATTCCACAACTCATCTTCACATTTCTTTCTGAATTCGTTCAAGTATTCCACCTCCTTCTTCAGATATTCAAAATGCCAACAGAGGTCTCTTGGTATTGTAGGCAAGTTCGTAACATGCCTTTGAGTTGATGGTCCATGACCATTCTGGAAAACATGTCTTCCATTGGATGGTCCGTGGCCATTGGATGGTCCATGGCCATTTGATGGTCGGTGGCCATTCTCCATAGATACTTTTTGATCAAATACTATTTGACACAATTTCTTTTTTTTTTTTTGTTCAATAACAAAAATGACAAATTGGATTCCTGTCTATCTATTTTATGGGTGGGAATTTATATACATTGGCATTTGTTTGTAAGAGTCACTTCTGGAAATTCTGAAAAGGTACAATGTGTGTTTTGTCATAATATCTGATAAGTCACACTGTTTACAATGGGTCACACTGTTTAACAGGATTTTGAATTAATTTTGTGTGTTGTCCAGCATTAAATGCTGGGGCTTATAAAGCTGGACTTCAAAATCACCCCTGTTGTCCAGCATACGAAATGCTGGGTCATGGTGTTACGTTCAACGAAAGCCCCATAGCAATATCCTGGGGTTTGGTGTAAAAATACTGGGGAATATATTGCTGAGACTATACAAAAACATTATTTAAGAGTCGGCATTTTACACACAACACAACAGGAAAACTTACAGCCATTTTCATTAACAGTAACATAAAAATTACATAAAAAGGATACATCTAAAAACACAAAAGAAGTATCCTCAAGTACAATAAAGATAAATTACACTTGCTTCACATGGAAGCATAAAAACAGACATTAATGATTACTAGGAACGCGAGAGCTAGATCCAGAGGTTGAATCTGTAAGGTTCTGCAATTCAATGTCCAAGAGTTTGTCAAAAAGTCGATCCATATCTCTGTTGTTTTTCTCTCTGAAAGCTACAAAAAATTCAAACAACGCATCCAAGTTATTCTTCACGACTGATACCTCAGTTTTCAAAAACTCAAGATCACTTTTCAAATTCCTAACATCGTTATTCAACTGGCGCCATTGTTGTCTTCTTACTTCATCATTGCAAGCCATTTTTTATTTTATGCTTTGTTATTTTTCCTTTTTTTTGGAATAATATTTTGTTTTCTACAAGTGAAAAAACAAGACCACTGTCTAATTTATAGAAAACAAAAACAGAAAAAACATGTAAAGAATATTTGTTCTATTTTAGCTGACATTGTAACTCAAAAAAAGCTGTAAAGATTCCTTGCTTCTTTCTCTGTAAAGAAGAGGTCGTATCTGTATAGGAAAAGATTGAACTGAGATTTTCAACTGTATTAAAGTATTACACAGTTGACAACACAAAAAGAAATCAAACAGATTCTGGAAAGATTCTATACTTTAGAACAGACTTCTATTCAAAAATATATTGAAATCCACAAAATATTCCCTACTTTAACTTTGGAAATCCACAGCATTTGTGTATTGTCAAAAAAGTAGATAGATTCTTTTGTCATTTTACATGACAAGTCAAGTCAATAAAAGGGGTCACAGCATTTGGTGCTGGGGCCTATGATGCTTTGTTATACAAAGTCCCATGTTTTAGAACTGGGACACAAGAACTTGTTAAACAAAGGGGTCACAGCATTTGGTGCTGGGGCCTATGATGCTTTGTTATGCAAAGTCCCATATTTTAGAACTGGGGAACAAGCACTTGTTAAACAAAGAGGTCACGGCATTTTGTGCTGGGGCCTATGATGCTTTGTTATGCAAAGTCCCATGTTTTTAGAACTGAGACACAAGCACTTATTAAACAAAAGGGGTCACAGTGTTTGTGCTGGGGGAGAGCTTGGTGGCCCACCCCTCCCCCAAACATTAGTGCTGGGCGCACAAGCACTTGTTAAACAGAGTCGCAGTATATACTTCTCGGGCAAAGGATTTCACAAAAAAAAAAAAAAAAAAAAAAACTGTTGCCCCCTTTAAAAATAACCCACCATTTACAATGGACAAGTACCTGTTAAAAACACACAGTCCCAGTTTTTTATCATGGGGCAACAGCCTATCCCCAACAGAAGGTCACAGTATATAGTTCTGGGGGCAATGGGTTTCACAGAAAAAAAAGCGTTCCCCTTAAAAAAACCCCACCATTTTAAAGGGAATCAAAAGCTTATATTGTACTCCAATGGAAAATCTAAACATTTTTCGAAACAAAATCAAAACCTAATAACCCATATACACGTACAAAAATGAAAAAAAAAACAATACGAAGTAAACACAGTTACCTTAGTATACGAAACAGCAAAACAAAGTTTTTTCCCAAAGACAAAGCTTCAAAATCTCAAAAATAAGAAATTGGTGTATTTCGAAAGAGAGTTCGTATATTTTGATAGAATTCAAAAGTCACGGTATCAAACAGAGAAACAAAAACACCGAATAAGTTAAAAATAAGGAAGGGTAAAACCGGAATTTCCAAAATGTGTAAAATGACGTCGTGATACTATTATTTTTAAAAAACGCGTCTAGTGGCTAATTCTCAGCGAATTTGTAAACAGAGGCTACGCATCACAAAGCAGGTGCCAAAGTGGCTTCCCCGCGAAATTTTTACCAAGCAGGAGCCCTTCACTCTTCTATAATAGTACTAGTGACCGAGAGCCGGCAGCCCGGGCCCAAGGTAATATTAATGTTGATTTATGCAAATATAGAACGTTTTAGCAGTGGTTCTTGAGTTTTGATCCTCTTTAATAACCACTTAACTCATATCGAGATAAGTTGGAGCACTTTCTGATAGATCTGAAGGAATTTAATTCAACTCTCTATGCTACATCTGGAATGACTGTAATTTTTAAGAGTAAGTTTTTTTTATATTAGCAGTATGACAAATATTTAAACTATCAGTAAATACGTAGACATTTATCTTTTGAAAATTATTGTTACTTCAGTATAGGAATCTTTTCCAATGAGTCCTATGCCCCACACTCAAATAATATGCGTAAAAGTGGTTCTTTGATTGCCAAGCTCTCGAACAATATCTCAAAATTTTATTTACACCAGTGTAAATTTTGGAAATAGTTTTTGAAGTTCATGATCAACAACTTAAAAGTTCATGAATTTTATTGATAAAAATTGATTATATTTTCATCAAATATTAATAGAAGTGGGTATTAAGTTGGCAAGCCATGCAAGAATGCCTTTATATTCAATTAGTGATCTTGAAGTGGCCACTTAGTTTTGCAAAAGGTGGTTATGCTTTAATTTATAGTTTTGAATATGGCTCCTTGATCTGCATGGGTATATAAAGTGACTATATTTCAGTTAGTAACCTTAAAAGTGGCTAATCAGTATACTTTACGATATGCAAAAATTGGCTACTTAATCAACTGAAACACAAAAAGTGGCTAATTTGGCAAATCGGTGCACGCACCCATAGGCAGGACGAAAGGAAGCAGCTCACGGTTCACGCTTATATATTAGTACTAAGTATAAGCTTATAAGATTAGTTATACTTGAGAAGGGATCAAACTATTGAGATTTATCACGAAAAGTTACTTCTTTATAATTGACAAAAGGTCTTAGAGTTCGTACACTAAGAATGTGCTAAAATTACAAAGGCAAGGTTGATTATAAGATGAAAAGAATTGGTTAGTGAAATCTCAGAGTGAAAATATTTGGGGCAAATAATTATCCTTCTTTCTCATTAGCTCCCTAGCACTAATACACATCAACTAACTACCCACTAATTAACTCCTCACATGTGTATGCCGCCTTCTCTCATCCTCACAGCACTCTATTACGCCTGATATAGAATGGAGTCTTCTTTGATATGGAGTATGTTTATTTCAAAATGGTATGTGAATTGGAATTGTGAGCATGTAACAAACACCTTCGTGAAAGGAAAAAAAAAAACCATTGAAGTTCATATATGATATTTCTAACGAACCAATTTAGAACATTTGGAAGCTTTTGAAAGGTTCGAAATAGATTCTCCATAATGTCGAATAAGTTAGCATATTTGCAGAATCTTAACTAACGTAAAGACGTTGTTTGGTTCTCTAAAGCATCTTTTGCATAAAACAAAATTAGTATGATGCTTTCAAGATGGACCAATTTATTAATGACCTGGCTTTCCCTTCTTTTCATGGCTTTAAATAGTTTATCCAAAGATTAACTTTCTGCTTAGAGAATGAATCATTCAGTCAACAGTGGAGAACAGCAGCTTTGCAGTGGGGCTTCTGTGGTTATGGTAAGAAATTACTCGAACGGTGAAAATGCGAAAACGAAAAAATATAAATATCTCATATTGTTTTTTTCTGTCAAGTGACACAAGTCGCAATTGTTAAAAAGAAATAATAGCCAATTCTATGTTACAATATTGTCAGATATCTAATTCGGATGCGGAGACAGCCAAACGGTTAAAGAATACATCAATTAGGAGTTAATTTTCCTAACCACCAAATCCGTTGTCTTCTTATCATTTTTGTCTTTCGGAAGATCATCATCAACTTCTTTGTTGCTTAGCCTTCCCCTGGAAACCTCAAATCGTTCCTTGTTTCGATACTTTCATCCTTTTTAATTGTGTCCTAATTTTACTCTATGCAAGTGTACTTTAAGTACGTGTATATAGTGAAAATATGGAGAAAAAGATAGAGGAGGGTGTTTGGTATAAATGAAGTGTTTTTACATGTATATTATTTCTCTCGAACATATATTTTTGTGTTTAGTTAATGAGCAAAAAATTGAGAAAAAATATAAATTATTTTAAATATCAATTTTGCAGTCCATTCAAACAAGTATTATGAATTGTAAGGAAAAAAGGACTTCCGCTTATAAATAAATTAAAGAAAAGCATTCCTCCTGTTGATTAAATATACTTTATATTGTGGGAGCGAGAATGTATAAAGCATGAGCATTGAGGGAATTGAAACACTTCAATTAAAGTGAGATGTAAAATAAAGTTAGCAATTATTAGGGTAAAACTTCAATCTTGCTTACTGATGTTTGATATGAATATGAAAGCAAAACTGTAGAAACTTGTAAAGATATAAAGATAACATGTAGCTTTATCTCGTAACTTTAATTAATACCATGAAAGATTTGGAAACTTGAGAAAAATAAATAGATTTGGACACTTTGTAACATATTATATATGTATGCGCTTAGTAGTAATTATTACAAAACTTTCTAACAACTTAAGTTCTACTTTTAGTACCCCGTGGATAGCGGAAATCGGTTCTTCCGTCAATTTACTGAAAAAGATACTAACTAGTAAAGTCTAAAGATCAAAGACGACTCCTAAAAGTTGAAAACTAAATATGTTCCTTGGAAGACATCGCTAACAATTGAATTAGTCAACCTACCGATACCTTTTTTATTTGTTCAATTTCTCTAAGAACGCATAGAAAAGCATAAGTGTTGAAAAATATGATTAGGTGTTGAAACTGATTTTATGAATAAAAAACTATGTATTTGGATAGAGTGCCGAAATAAATAATACATAATTGGCGCATGTATTTTTTGGAAAAATTATGTTGATAAATGGTTTTTTATTAAAATGATTACAATGTCCTTAAAGTTATTCACAAAAATATAAAGTTAAAAGTACATATAGTACATGAAAAAGAGATAATTGACGAACATAGGAGGAAGAAAGAGTTGGAAATTTATTGTTGAGAATGATGTTTTATGGAATACAAAATATTTTTGGGATAAAATAGTAAAATACTTGGTCAACTGAGAGTGCTTATAAGCTAAAAAAATTATAATTACTGGGAAGTGACGAACTTATGATTCATGATTGATTTTGGATTATAAGCACTTGATCTATAAGGACTCTAGAATATCACCAAACAAGTTGAGAAGCCAAAAGTTCATGTTTACAAGCTCTAACTCAATCACTTTTGAAGGATCCCGAGTACACTTCTGAAGCATCGACACATAAAATACAGGATTAATTGGCATAGAAGTTGGTAAATTGAGCCGATAAGACACCTTACCGATGCGCTTCTCGATATGGAAAGGGCCAATGAATCTGGTACTGAGATTCCTTTCCTCCCAAATCTCTTTACATCCTGCACCGGTGACACTTTCAGAAATACCATGTTACCGACCTCGAACTCTAACTCTCGGCTCCTCCGATTCGAATATGAAATCTGTTGGCTCTGAGCGGTCCGCAAACAATCTTGAATAACACGAACGATATCAAGAGTCTGACGAACCATCTTCGAACTCATCACTTCCATATCTCAAGACTCGAACCAACCGATAGGAGAACAGAATCTACAACCATACAAGACCTCAAATGGAGCCATCTTAATGGAGGACTGATAGCTATTATTATAAGAAAACTTCGCTAAGGCCAAATGGTCATCCCAGTGGCCTCCAAAGTCCAATGCATAAGCTTTCATCATATCCTTCAGAATTTGAATTACCCGCTCGGGCTGACCATCGGTCTGATGATGGAATGTCGTGCTAAGCTGCACCTGGGTCCCCAACTCCCTCTGAAAAGACTGTCAGAACTGGCAAGTAAACTGGGAATCACGATCGGATATGATAGACACTGGAGTGCCATGCAGCCTAACCACCTGATCAATGAAAATCCGAGCCAATCTCTGAGCTGAATCAGTAGTTTTCACAGGGATGAAATGAGCTGATTTAGTCAGTCTGTCAATAATGACCCAATCGAATCATGGCACCGCAGGGTCTTTGACAGACCGACCACAAAATCCATAGTGATTTGTTCCTATTTCTAATTGGGAATAGGTAATGCCTGAGCTAACCCTGCAGGCCTTTGGTGCTCGAACTCAACCTGCTGACAGTTCAAGCAACAAGACACATAATCAAACACATCCCTCTTAATCCCCTTCCACCAATATAGCTCTCGGAGATCCTGATACATCTTAGTAATGCGAGGATGAATAGAATAACGCGAGTTATGAGCCTCGCAGAGCACTGACTGCCTCAGATCCCCTACATTAGGGGCACAGAGTCGGCCATTAAACAAAAGATTACCATCTGAATCAAGCTCGAAGGAGGGTAGGACACGACTACGCAACTCCTGCAAAGGCGGATCCTCAAACTGTCTTCCCTTAATCTGACTAACTAAGGAAGACTAAGCTGCAATACATGCCAAGACTCGGCTGGAGTCTAGGTGAAGAAATCTCATGCCGGAATTTCCAAAGGACTGCAACTCTCGGGCCAAAGGTCTCATGTCACCATAAAGAAAAGCCATGATGCCCATAGACTTCCTCCTAAAGGCATCTGCTACAACATTCGCCTTCCCAAGATGATAGCGGATGGTGAGATCATAATCTTTAATTAACTCAAGCCATCTCCACGACCGGCCATTAAGATCCTTTTGAGATAAGAGATACTGTAAGCTCTTGGGATCGGTATATACCTCACAAGGCTCGCCATAAAGATAGTGGCTCCAAATCTTCAGAGTGAATACCACAGCTGCCAACTCTAGATCATGAGTTGGATAATTCTTCTCATTGGGATTTAGCTGTCTGGAAGTATAAGCAATCACCCTCCCGTACTGTATAAGAACACATCCAAGACCTACATGGCATGCATCACAATAGACTACAAACCCACCAGTGCCAGAAGGAAGAGATTGCACTGGAGTTGAGGTCAATAAGGCCTTAAGCTTTTGGAAGCTTGCTTCACACTCATCATACTATCAGAACTGAACCACCTTCTGGGTCAGGCGAGTCAGGGTAGCTGCAATAGTGGAAATTTTTTCAACGAATTTCCAATAATAACCTACCAATCCGAGAAAGCTATGAATCTCCGTCAGAGTGGTAGGACGAGGCCACTTCTCCACTGCTTTGATCTTCTTCGGATCAACCTTGATACCCTCACTAGATACCATGTGACTCAAGAAGATTTTCCTAAAGACTGCTTTCAGAACTTGTTATGGCCATGCGACTCCCGAATCTTCAACTGATGATAATCAGACCGCAAATCAATCTTAGAAAAGAATCTGACACCCTGCAACTGATCAAACAAATCATCAATGTGAGGCAAGGGGTACGTATTCTTGATGGTGACCTCATTCAGCTATCGATAATCAATCCACATCCGCATGGTCCCATATTCCTTCTTCACGAACATAATGGGAGCACCCCAAGGAGAAATACTCGGTCTAATGAATCCCTTATCAAGCAAAGCCTGCAACTACTCCTTCAACTCCCTCAACTCTGATGGAGCCATGTGGTGAGAAGGGATGGAAATAGGCTGAGTCCCTTGCACTATATCAATACCAAACTCAATCTCTCGATCAGGAGGAAGTCCTAGGAGATCATCTCGAAACACATCAAAGAACTCCCTCACAACAGGAACAAAATCGAGGGATGGAATCTCCATAGTGGTATCTCGAACCTTGGTAAGATACATTGAACACTCTTTATCCATCATTTGCTTCGCCTCCAAAAAAGAAATAACACGCCCTGTAGGTGGCAATTGAGAACCTTGCCTACACTATATGCGCTGATCTAGGAAGAGGTAATCGAATACACTTGACGTGACAATCTAAAGTGGTGTAACATGATGCCAACCATATCCGAAACCAGAAGTTCTACCAAGGTCTCACGACCCCCAAAAATATGGTACAAGTAGGATAAACTCGATCCTCAATAACAGTACGTCCGATAGGAGTAGAAACACATAATGGATCACAGAGACGCATATAATCAACATAGAAACCTGAAGCAAAATAAGGAGAGACATATGAATAGGTAGATCCTGGATCCACCAAACAATATGCATCTCGACCACAAACATATAGGGTACCATGTAACAACAGCTGGAGATGCCTCGACATCCTGCCTGGCTGGCAATGTATAAAGCTGTCTCTACGGCTGACTTGAGCCGCTACTCTAAGATCCACCTCGGGAGAGACCACCAGAACCATGCCCACGGCCTCTACCGAGCGGTGGTGCACCTCGAGCTGGTTGAGACCCTGAAGAGACACCCCGACACTGCTGTTTTATAGGTACCAAAGGGCGAGAGAAAGGACGGTTACTACCCTGCTGATGAAGATAAAGACAATCTTTTTTATGATTCCCTAAATCCTGACATCTAAAATACACAGAAAGAAGACATATGCTGCTCAAACTTGAACTGATCACAAGGACAAGACTGGGATAGAAACCGACCTTGATAAGTCCTACCTCCAGATGAGGTACTAGAATGACCTGGACAAAAAATTTAACTAGCTTATAAGTTTTGTCAAACACCTTTAGTGGCTATCCGTGTTTACGATGTTCTAATATCTGCCACCAAAACATGTTCTTTTCCCATTTTTTCCTACTTCTCATGTAAAGGGTATATTAAAACAACTCTAGGCTATTTCCATTTAAACTCCATTTTTCTTTTTATCATCCATGACTATTGATGTCGTCGGGCTAAAATTTGCATGCATTTTAAAAAATTTGGCGTCTGGAAAGCAGAGTTGTTGAAACAAGTGATTCGGAATTCAAGGTAGTTGAACCTGTGAATTTGAAGTTTGAGTAGATGTACAAGAAACCGAAAAAATTAAATTTGGAGATCAAAACTACTGAATCGGGGAAGCGAAAAAGAAAAAAACTAATAACACAAAACAATTACTCCCGCTGTCTCAATTTATATGACCTTTTTTTTGTACTCAGTCCAAATAGGATGACACCTTCAAGTAATGATGTAATTTTATGAATCAATCACATCCACACAAATTTTTATGATTTATTTTAAATTACAAGTTCTAAAAATCTTGTTTTATTTTCTAAACGCTATGATCAATCACATCTCTTTACATAAATTGAGATGGAAGGAATAAAATATGAGAAGTTTATGGCATAAGCTTGTCATGCCGCTAACTGCAGTTGCATCGCGATGCGGCAAGGTATCTTGCTGCCGAACTTCTTTTGTGCTCCAATATGCTTTCTCAGTTATGTTGGATTATGAATGCGCACGATGCCTTGCACCCTGTTCAATTTTGTGATTTTAATTTCTTTTTAGGTGATTGTTTGTGTTGGCTTATGATTTCCTTTTAGGTGATTGTTTGTGTTGGTTCAATTTTGTGATTTTGAATAAACAAGTTCGAGCTCAGAAGATCTCGAAATCACTCCACAAAATGAATCAAAGAGTCTTTTTTCTATTTTCTTTCTTTGATTCTTGTTCTTTCCATTCTTTATATATGTGTTTTACTATGAATATGAGTAGCTAAACATATTTTGTTTAAGTTTTGAACCTTTATTTAAAGGGAACCACTTATTTAACTTTTTGGTAAATAAACAATTTTATTACCAAAAAGGATTATGTACAATGTCATCCATTTATGCCTTTGGACATAGAGCCCGAAGTGCATACCAATTATGCTACAATCATCCTAGCCTAGCCTATACGGAAAAAAAAACTAATGCACTCCAAATAGAAATTAAGATACATCGACTTCCACTTCAAACGACTTATCATGGCACCTCGACAATGGCTCCAAAAGGGATAATTCTGAGAGTCGTAAGAAGGAAAAGGAAGTCGTCCAGTGATTGATTTGACCTATTGTTGTTTGCAATGCACCTATTCAGGACATTAGAAGGGGGAATTGAATAGTGTCCTCCAATTTTTCGCTGAAGAACTTCCTTCGTCACTACAAGAACTTGGTTCTTGTCTAGACTCTTCACAACAATAACGTAATTGTAGATACATAACTGAAAGTAACGAACACATGAGTTTTTACATGGAAACTTCTTGCTCAAGAGAGAAAAACTACGACCCAAATTCTAGGATTTTTCAAACTCTTTCACTAACACAACGAGCAAGTTTTAGGTTACAGACTCTATAACCAAGGGCTACACTCTAGACCCTAAAAATCTCAAAGCTAAACTCTAGCTTTTACATGTTGTTCCTCACAAGATTCACCTAATGCAATTCTTCTCAGACTAAGCAAATAGGTAACAAATTGTGCACAGTTTAACACGATAACAATAATAAAAAACTTATTCTAATGATTGGATCAGCACAGGGTTCTTCAATGATTATCTGCTTTTGTCCACTCACTCACGTTCAATAGATGTATAGCCTTAGAATGCTCTCAACTCTCGTCGTGAATGAATGAATATGCGGCAGGCTTAATTATAGGGTATACGAAACCCTAGCAGCATATCACTAGGAATCTTCTTAATTATGGTAAGAGAAGATCTCCTATGATATAATCCTTGTATAACACTATCTTTCAATCATATTTCATAGAGGCAGCCTAGTTCTGTATGGATATATAACCCGTAGTCTTTTTGATCAATCATATCTTCTCAGAAGGACCGTGTCCTTTGTTTTTTATCTTTCAAAACTTAAACATCATCCAAAAAGTTCTACCTTTTTTACGATGACAAACAAACGTTGCCAAGTAACATGTACAATCAACACCAAGGCAATATAAAACAAGAACAGTTAAAAGAAATATTTAAAATAGATGAATTGGATCACAAACACCCCCAACATTTTCTTCTTCCCCCTTTTGGCATCATCGAAAAGATTCTTAAGTCCCTGCAAGAATAGGTTTCTATAGCTTAAAGCTGCGAGTTAAGTAAGTAAAACACAAGCACTATACCTAAAGGCTCAACATAGAATGATACCAGTACACAAGAACATGGCATAAAATAAAAAATTTAAAACCACATAATCTAGGGTTCACACATGTGTAACCTAATAAGTACAGAACCAGCAAAAATTAAAGATTGTCTTAGCAATGCATCACCAACAAACAGAAGGAAAGAAATCCTAAAGGATCTAGACAGGTTCTAGGATTGAAGATTGATGTGCTTGACGAGTACATCCAACTTCTTTGAATTACCAGGACGTTCTACCACTAGCTCAGCCTAATGCTTGTGGCAGTCAATGGTCAAGCGATCGATTTCTCGATCCTTCTATTTCAGCTCTCTTTGCAGATCCTCATTTTATGCCTGCAGGTCCAACAGGCACTGCTCTAAGTCCTTCACTACTTCTTCAGCCTCACTAGCACCAAACATTTCATCCTCATTAGCTTTTTCAACTTTAACCTGAATTGGACGTTTTGATGCCCTTCTCTCTTTGAAGTAATCACAGGTCTTCAAAATTTTTATGCCAAACATCTGATTATGTGTGGTCTTTTTTCAACCCTTGAGAGGGACACCAAAGTGCTCAAAGATCTGTTGCAGAATATAGGAGTGCACCAAAGAATGTACCTTCTTGGTGTTGGCAATTCTCCTAAAGTGTCTAATAATAAGACCAGGCAGATTGATCATGACACACCTGTCCATCAGGTCCATGTAGGTCAAATCTAATGCACAAGCTTCACTGTTCCTTCCCCACCTAGGCAACAGAAATCTGTGCACAAATTCAAACAGTAGCTAATGTGTTGATTTTATTTCCTTCTTATCCACTTTCCTTTCTTTTCTAAGTCTAGGGTTCCCAGAAAACTTCTTTTTCACTCCAATTGTCAGTTCTCCTGGCAACTTTAGCTTCATGTACCTACAATAACTAGCAGGAAGCACTCCTAAGATTACTCCTAGCTCAGACCTTCCAAATTCAATCTCAACACCCTTAACCATAGAGTACACTCTCCTCCCTACTACACTGCAATTGGTGTAAAACTCTCTAAATTCATCCTCAAACAAACACCTTTTGTCATTGGTAAACAACTTGGTCCAGCCCTGCACATCAATCTTGGCAATCAGTGGCTTCATATGTGATTCCTCTATATCACACAGAATACTCCTATGTAGTACAGCTTTGTTGGAGTAGAACTCAACCTTGTCGACTGACTCCTTTTTGGGATCATCAGAACTTTCCCCAAAATCAGAATCATCTGGGTCCTCATAGTCCACAACATCATTACTACTCTACTCCTCTTGGGGGTCCTTCTCCTCAGCAGGAGTGGGTTCTATTTCAACCACTTTTTGAGCCTTTTTTCTCTATGCAGCAGATTTTGCAAGCTTCTCTTCTTCTTTCTTCAAGACTGACCTAGTAGCTACCTTCCTATGAACCATTAGTTCCTCCTTTTTCTCATCATCACATTCATCAACCAGATGTCTTCTTGTCACAGCTTTTCCTCCTTTGACTAACTTTCTTCTTTTCTCCCTCACGGTTTCTTTCTCCACAGGCTTTGTTTCACTTACAAACATCACCTCATCCTCATCTTTCTCAATTTGCACATCTTCCTCACTAAACATCCTTTTGAATTTCTTTTTCTCAGATACTTCCTCCTTCTGTGTCTCCACTTCTTGCTCCACTTCCTCTTCCACCTTTTCCTCCTGGATCTCCTTGTCAGACTCAGTCCAGTCTATCCTTGCATCATCAGTTGCCTCAAGAGCTGAGGAAGGACCAGGTCTTTTTCCAAATCCTTTGAAAACTTTAACAGGTCCTTGTTCTAATTCAACTGGACCACTGACACCCATACTTTCCTTCACAATATCTAAAGGAGCAGTCTCCAAACTAGGTTCGTCGACTGGGACCTTTGATAACCTACAGATTCTGCAACTTTCATTGATTATATAGTAATTTTAATTGCATCCATATTAACAAAGCCAGCCTCTAGACTAGCAACACCAGCGTCAACCCTAACAACACCAGGCTCTACTCTAGAACCACCAACTACATCAGAAATAACATTCCCCCTATCAATCTTGCTAACAGAACTAACATCATCCACAGATTTTACTAGTTCATCTATCCAAGTAACAAAGACTTCTGTAGCTACCTTCTCAGGACATAAAATAGACTCATGCATAGTAGAACTAGTTTTAGTGGTGTCAGGCCTTACCTTTGTTGGAATGTTGTCAGAAACAATAAGTGCTTCCGACGTGCTTTCTGATTTTGACACAAGATTCTTTGCATCTAGCCTTGCAAATCTTCTTTGCACCTTTTGTTGTTCCTTAGAAATCCATTCAGCCAGAAACTCGTCATGGGTTTCTGGTAGATTTTTGGGAGACTTTGGGTTTGGCAGATTTTGTTGGTAAGGCAGATGACTTTTTCTCTTGAGACATTGTGAGAATTCTGGAGAATCTTGGTGAAGGATTAAGACGGTTTTTATTTGCTTAGGATTAGAAATAAGAGATTTTAAAGAGAAAAAGAGTTGTTTGTATTAAGAAAAGTATAACAATGACGATCAAAAAAAGAAAAACAACTTTTTAAAGGAATGGGAACCGAGAAAAGTTATTGATGTGACCGTCTTGATTGACAAGTAATTAAGGCTTTTTTTCCAGGTGGAAAGAGTTTAAATTTTGAAAGTGGTAACCGATTTGGATATTGGCTTAGGAATAGGGCGGTTACACACACAAAATTTATGGTAATGCACAATCAAAAATAACTTAATTTTACATAGTACTTACTGAATTCAAACACATAAGTGTACCTAGACATGGTTCCTCATTTTATCTATAGCTCATTCCTTGTTCCTAACATATCCTTTTACTGGTAACATATTAGATAATAATACAAGTATATACTTAGTTAAACAAACATACTATTTACAGTATAAAATTAGAGTGGACTATACTCAAAATTCAAACAAAAACTTTAAAACAACTTAACTAGCCAATCATTGGGAAAATCGGATTTTGAGTCATCCATGTATCTTGGTCATCCCCAACTCCAACCTGTTTCTCTCAAACTGCACCCTGCTCAAGGCTTTGGTGAAGATGCCAGCAATTTGATCCTCAGTCCTGGAAGAATTCATAGTTATTAGACATTTTTCAACATTGTCTTCCATAAAATAATGTCTAATATTAATGTGTTTGGTTCTCTTGTGTTGGACTGGGTTCTTGAAAATATTCACAACACTTGTATTCTCACAAAAAATAGGCACTAGTCTACTTTTGATTCTGAAGTCCTCTAGTTGTTGCTTGATCCACAGCAGTTGTGAAAAGCAAGAGACAACAGCAACATACTCAGCTTCAGCTGTGGAGAGAGCCACTAAGTTTTGTTTCCTTGTAGCCCAAGAAACTAGGCAAGGACCTAAGATATGTGCCATTCCTGAAGTGCTCTGGCTATTTGCTAGATGGCCTGTAAAATCAGCATCTACAAAGCCAATAACCTCAAATGTACCACCCCTGGGGTACCATAGACATAAGTCTTGAGTTCCTTTTAGATATCCCACGATCCTCTTAACAGCTGTCAAGTGAGACTCCATGGGCTTAGACTAAAATCTAGAACAAAGTCCCACATTGTAAACAATGTGTAGATGACTAGTAGTAAGATAGAGGAGAGAACTAATAATTCCTCAATACTTAGTCTCATCCGTAGAAGGACCAATTTTGTCCAAATCCAACTTTGTTCCAGGAGTAATAGGAGTAGCCAATTCCTTAGCTCCTTCCATATCGAACTTCCTCAGTAATTCCCTAATGTACTTTTGTTGATGAATCATGGTTTTTTCCGAAGTTTGCTTGATCTGTGATCCCAAGAAGAAATTTAGTTCCCCAATCATACTCATCTCGAACTCGCTTTCTATCAGCTCAGTGAATTCCTTGCACAGGTTCTCATCTGTAGCACCAAAAATGATATCATCAACATATACTTGAACCACAAGCAGGTCCTTGCCCTTCTTCAGAAATAAGGTGCTATCAATATTTCTTCTTGTAAAGCTGTTCTTGAGTAAGAACCCTGACAACCTTTCGTACCAAGCTAAAGGTTCATGCTTCAATTCATATAGTACCTTGTCAAGCTTATACACATGATCAGGAAACTCACTATTCACAAAGCCAGGTGGCTAAATCACTTACACTTCTTCATTCAGATACCCATTTAAGAAAGCACTCTTTACATCACTCTGATACATTGTGAATTCCATATAGGTCACAAAAGCAATCAGCATTCTTATGGCTTCCAATCTGGTAACTGGTGCAAAGGTCTCATCATAGTCTATTCATTCTTCCTGACTGCACTCCTGAACCACCAACCTAGCTTTGTTCCTAGTAATTATGCCATGCTCATCCAACTTATTTCTGAAGACCCACTTGGTTCCAATAATTGATTTGTCTTTTGGCCTAGGAACCAAATGCCACACTTGCTTCTCTCAAACTGGTGTAGTTCCTCCTGCATGGCGATCACCTAATTTGGGTCTTCTAAAGCTTCTTTCACATTCTTTGGTTCCATAGCTGAAAAAAATGCAAAGAATGCACATAAGTTCTTTAGTGCATATCTAGTCATTATTTCAGTGTTTAGCTCAGACAAGACATTTTACAATTGATGAGAATTTTGATGCTTCTAAGGTCTTGGTTGTATCTACTGTGAAGGTCCTGCTTCCAAATTTTGCGTGGGTTCAGCTACTTCATCTTCACGATCAGTTGTTCCCCCTGCCATATTGACTCCTTGTTCCCCCTGTGTCACTGCACCTTCATCACCCTACAGTTCTTCTTTCTCTTTTGGGTTCTCTATATTTTCAGCTAGTTCTTCCCGAGCAACACCTATGGCTTGATCTTCACTTTCTCCTTCAGTGACTATCTAATCAGATTCATCAAACACCACATGTATGCTTTCTTCAACATTCCATCTTCTTTTGTTGAACACTTTATAGGCTTTGCTTTAAGTAGAGTATCCCAGAAAAACTACTTCATCGCTCCTTGTATCAAATTTTCCCAGAGTTTCCTTCCCATTGATGTGAAAAAAACATTTGCACCCAAAAGGTATCAGATGTGCAATGTTTGGCTTCCTTTCTCTGAGTAACTCATATGGAGTCTTGTCAAGAATTGCTCTGATGGAGCACATATTGAATAGATAGCAGGCTGTATTTACCGGTTCAGCCCAAAAGTTCCTTGCTAACCCACTAGATAGTAACATAGTTCTTGCCATATCCTCCAAGAATCTCATTTCTTACTGTCAGCTATTCCATTTTGCTATGGGGTTCTTGGTGTAGAGAAATTGTGATCAATACTATACTTGAGACAGTATTTAGCAAACTTGGCATTTTCAAATTTCGGGCCATGATCAGATCTAAGGCTCATAAGTTCCAGGCTCAGCTTCTTCTGTACAATGCCAACGCAATTTTTGAAATTGTCAAATGCCTCATCTTTCGAAGTGAGGAATAAGATCCATGTATATCTCGAGTAGTCATCAACTATCACCAGCACAAACCGCTTCCCTCATCTGCTTCTTACTCTCATTGGGCCACACAGATCCATATGCACTAGTTCAAGTAGTTTTGACGTACTAACCACTTTCTTCGACTTGAATGAAGATCCCACATGCTTACCCCTAACACAAGCATCACACATTTTAATTTCTCAAACTTCTTACTGGGCAATCCACTAACCAGGTCCTTGGATGCTAGCTTGTTTAGTTGTGACAAACTTTCATACCCTAATCGTTTGTGCCATAATTGTGAGTCACTCTCTTGTACATTCAAACAAGTCAAATTGTTTTCTGGAAGAGAACCTAGTGATGCCTTATACACATTGTTGACTTATTTCCCTTTCATATCTGTTTTCCCACTCTGTAGGTTCTTCATAATTCAACCTACAGATGATAAACTAACCTAGTGTCATATGTTACACAGTTGCGACAAGATCAGCAGGTTGTGTCTCAATCCACTAAACACAATACACTTTTTCAATAGCAGGATCCAGTGATCTCCCAACTTTACTTGACCACTTGTGGCTCTTCCAAAAGCCAAACTACCTTCTTGAAATGCTGCGAGTTAGAGAATGTTCCTTTTATCTCCAGTCATGTGCCTTGAACAACAACTATCAAGAATCCATCTTGGGTTGTTCATTCCCACTCCAACCTGCAAAATAGATTAGGGGTTATTTTTAGGAACCTAGACAAGCTTGGATCCCTTCTTATGAGAAAATGGATAAATTATATCCTTTCCAACCCATCCAGGCAAGTAAATTTTTATTCTTTGTTTTAGCCCATCTAACTGCGAAGCAATTTTCTTTCTAGTGTCCAGTATTTCCACATAACATACACAACATATTACAAGGGAGCCCTACATAATTTCTTTTAGGATTATAGGGTGGCAGCTGCTTCTTGTAACCTAAGCCATTCTTGCCTTTGTTTTGATTTTCAAGAACTCAGTTCATGACCTCAGAGGACTTATTCCATTTAGGGAGTCTTGTAAGTTAGTAATCAGCTTTTTCAAGCTTTTCTTGAAGAACACGGTTCTTCTCAGTCTCCTGATAGTGAACCATATTTTTATTTTTAAGTTCGGCTTCAAGCTTAGTTTGAATCTCGATGATTACTTGGTTTCAACTAGCTTCTCTTATTCTAGTAACTTCAAGTTCAAGTTCTAAGATTTTATTCTTGAGAGCAAGAACCTGATCATTACAAGAGGCATTAGTTTCCTCAAGTTCAGCATTAGCTTCTTGCAAGTTCTTGCACTTTAGTTGTAGTTCAGACACAACCATAGATAGTTGGTCTCTCTCAGCCTTCAACTTTTCATACCCCTCAATTAAAGTGATTGTGATAAATGAGAGATTATTAGGAGAATATGTGTGAATATTTACTTTAAGGTCAGTAAGACTTACCTCAGCTGCGTGAGCTGACTCCTCATCATCAGTAGCCATGAGAGCCACTTCCCTCTTCTTGGGTTCTTCCTTGTAGGTTTCTTTCAGCTTCTTTTAGATCTCCTTTGCTGTAAAACAACCTGATACTTTGGCTAATACATCAAAGATCAGCCCATACTTCAATGTCAATACAGTTTTAGCATTTGCTAGGAGCCAGTCCAAATCATGTGAGTCAAGTTCTTCAACTAGCTTTGGTACCAAGGATCCATGTGATGTTCTTTTCAAGGGAACATGAGGTCCTCTTTTCACGATCACCCAGAGATGTAGTCAATTGCCTGAAGAAACAGCTTGCTCTTTCTCTTCCATTCTTTATAATGGATTCCTTCCAACATTGATGGTTTGGATGGATCCCTTCCCTTAATGATTTCATCAGTCAAATCCCATCAGTGCCAATGGCGACTCATCGTCAAGTTCATCTCTGCATCAGATTCATTGTTAGAGGTCCCCAAGTTTCATAGAAGGCTTCTTTCTTCTTCCTTGTCCTTATCCTTGTCCTTGTCCTTTTTCTTCTCCTTTGAAGCTCTGTTCTTTAACAACTTAATTTCCCATATTGGACAGTCTTTGATAGCGCGATCCATCTTGAAGCATTTGAAACATCCTGAGTAGTCTGGACTGTCAACAATGTTCTTCTTGCTAGAGTTGTCCTTAGTCTTCTTCTTGAACCCTTTGAACTTGCAAAAGTTGAACTGTTGTCTGAGAGCGCCAGCCATGGCCATCTCAACCTCATGAATATCAATCTCGCCTTCCTCAGTGGCCTCCAATGCCAAAGTCTTTTCCTTCTTAGGTGCAGACTTATTTTTTTGATTCCTTCGTCATTTCATGAGTTTTCAAGCTCCCAATCAGTTCTTCTAGTTTTACTGACTTCATTGGTTTAGATTCAATGATGGCAGTCACCTTCGGTTCCTATGAATCTGGAAGTGTTTTGAGAGCCTTGTCTACCATCTCTATCTCTAAAAGGTCCATATCCAGGGACCTCATCTCATTTGTGATGATAGTCAGCCTAGTCATCATGTCTTGGATTGATTCCTTCTTTCCCATAGTGAAAAGTTCAAATTGCCTCTTGAGTATGCTCTGCTTTGAGTCCTTGACTTGACTTATCCCTTCGTGTGCAACTTCTAAATCCTCCTAGATTTTCATGGCAGTTTTATATGATGAGACTCTATTGAACTCCTCATGACCAAGTGCATAGATAACAAGCCTTTTAGCTATATGATTTTTCTTAATCATCTTGTAGTCAGCTTCATTGTATTCAGACTTGTCCTTTGGCTCAGTTCGAGCAGAAGCTCCTGCACCAACAGTCTTGGTTGGAATCAAAGGACCCTCAGAGACAATCACCCATAACTGGTAGTCATCGGCACAAATAAAATTCTCTTTCTTGTTCTTCCACCACGCATAGTATTGCCCCTTGAATTGTGGTGGCCTAAGAACATACTGTCCTTCAGTGATAGTAGGTGGTGCACTCATGATTAGATCCTTCTCTAGGTGTTAGCCTAACAATGAGAAGACCTGCTCTGACACCACTTGTTCGCAGTGCACCTATTCAGGACACTAAAAAGAGGGGGTTGAATAGTGTCCTCCAATTTTTCACTGAAGAACTTCGTTCGTCACTGCAAGAACCTGATTCTTGTCTAGATTCTTCATAACAATAAAGAAATTGCAGATACATAACTGAAAGTAATGAACACGGAGTTTTTACGTGGAAACTCCTTGCTCAAGGGAGAAAACCCACGACCTAACTCGTGAATTTTTCAAACTCTTTCACTAACACAATGAGCAAGTTTTAGGTTATAGACTCTATAACCAAGGGGCTACACTCTAGACCTTAAAAAATCTCAAATCTAAACTCTAGCTTTTACAAGTTGTTCCTCATAAGATTCACCTAATACATTGCTTCTCAGTCTAAGAAAATAGGTAAAAAATTGCAGACAATTTAACACGAGAACAATAATAAAGAACCTATTCTAATGACTGGATCAGCACAAGGTTCTTCAATAATTGTCTGCTTTTGTCCACTCACTAACGTTCAATAGTTATATTTCCTTTGAATGCTCTCAACTCTCGTCGTGAATGAATAAATATGCGACAGCCTCAATTACTTACTTTTTATATAGTATACAAAACCCTAGCAGCTTATCACTAGGAATCTTCTCAATTATGGTATGAGAAGATCTCCTAAGATATAATCCTTGTATAACACAACCTCTCATTCATAATTCATATGGAGGTAGCCAAGGCACGACTCTTTTACTGACTAGGATTAGTGAACTTGTACGCGCCAAGTTTTCCTAGTTCTGCATGGCTAAACAACCAGCGATCTTTTTGATCAGTCATGCCTTCTCAGATGGACCAGGTCCTCCACCAGGTCCTTTGTTTGTCATCCTTCAAAACTCAAACATCATCAACACTTAGGACTAGAGGTAAGTGGTTTCATCCTATTCTTTGACAGCCTTTGGCCTTGTGGATGTTCTATTTACGCTTTCTTTATGTAAATATTTGTCGATAAGGCGTACTTATTATGTCGAAGCCTTGCATATGCTTGTGTATTATATTGTTTAGTCCTGGTTTGGAGTTTACCATATAAATAGGGATATTGTACTCCAACTTGTGAGCTTGATATAATTTGATTCTCTTGCATATGTATTGTGATACGTGATGTTTACTGATAAGCTAGGAACAAGAGAGTTACGATTATTATGAAATACTAATTTGGAAGTTGTAGGCTTAAGGTTATGACAAGAACATAGAGGTTTAGGGTTTGTTATGAATATAGATTAAATAATCACTTATTGTAGGCATTGTATGTTGGGTTATGGCTTGGTTATTATATTTGTAATAGGATAAGGCGGGAGGCTCGCACTCAACGACCCTATGACATGGGGATCGGGCTGTGCGCCGCAGTAGTCATAGTTAACTGAGGATCAGACTGCACGCCGCAACACTATGATAATACGGAACGGGTTGTACGCCAATCATAGTTGATCTGGATCGGGTTGCACGCTGCAGCACTATGAGTATTTGGATCGATTTTTTCGTCGCAAACCTCATAGTTAATCGGATTAGTTTGTGAGCCGAAGGATATGTATATGTATTTATGATAGATGTTGGCATGTATATGACTTGTTTGCTCTATATATAATTATAAGGTATGTTGGGTAATTTACATATGTATGTACATGTGATGGTAATGGTTGTCTACTTTACATATATAGATCTAATTGAGTTAGATGAGTGGTTTAGATTTGCACTTTAACTTGATTGTTGGTTACTTATTTATCCGTTTCTTGTTTCTCCCTTGCTAACTTACCTGTTTTGCGAGTAAGCTAGCTAGCCCCCACTTACGGAGTCCCTCAAATTACCCTCTATTTGTTTCTAGTCTATTTATTTCATCTCGGCATGTTTCGCTCTAGTATCATGCACGAGTCAAGATTGAGAACCAAAGGTGCAATCAGCTGTCAAGAAGAACCAGACTTGTTTAGGATGGCCACTAGTTCTAGTTTTATTTTAATGGTCCAATTTTGCTCCCTTCAGAATGTATGTATTTCTTTTGCACACATAAATTTCTGGTCTGGATAGCCCTAAACCTAGTCTATTAAGTAGACATCAGTAACTTCTTTTGTACAACCTCTCTCTCTCTCTCTCTCTTTATATATATATTTCGTATTGGTTATGGTTATCGTTATCTCTTTCTGGGTATTATTTGTTATTTCAAGTTAGTTTTGTGTTTAATTGTTGAAGTAACTAAAAAGGGCTCGCCCGACCATTCTAGGGGAATATGTCGAGTGCCCACATGGCCTAGCCAGAAATTCAGGTCATGTCAATTGGTATCAGAGCGTAGTTTAGAGTCTATTCACATTAAGATAGTGTCTAGTAGTGTCTTGCTAATAGGTACAATGACGTCTGGACTTATCTACGAGAAGCTATGGTGGTATTTAGGAAGTTTCCCTTCCTTTCTTCCAAATCGTAAATTGGTCTTCTCATTTGAAAATTAAATCCCCTTCATTTATTGTCTCACAGTAATGGTGAAGGCCCGAACGAAAGCTCAGCATAGAGCAAGAGAACTGGGGGTAGTACCCACTATGTTAGGTGCACGACATGGTCAGAATGGAGGTCATGGAAGAGGTGGAGGTAGCGTTCAGCCTCAGGCTGCAACCTAACCTAGGGCTAAAGCTGCCCAGGCCCCGAGAGTTTTGGATCATACTGATGATCCATTTGTTGATGTCTTAGCAGCCCCAGTTCCCGAAAGGCAGGGTGACTAGGGCTTTATGGTCACTCCAGACCTTTATGAGGCTTTATGAGGTTTTAGCCACACGGAGGCTCAGGGACCTCATATTCCTCATGCAGCTCCTCAGGCTGCCGCAACTGCAGATGTTTAATCTCAGGGAGCCCCTATTCTAATTCTGGATGTTTCTCCAGCGGGTCATGCTCCAGAGTTATCAAGCGTTGTGCCTCTAATTGCTCAGACTGACCAGCCAGCCCAGGTACCAATTTTGTCCGAGAGCCCAAAAAGGTTATATTATTTCACCAGGTGTAATCCTCCGACATTCTCAAGCCATACATCAGGTAATCCTCGTGAATTCTTAGATCGATGTTAGCGTATCTTAGAAGCTCTTGGTTCTAAAGCAGTATAGTGTTGACTATACTATCTTCCAATTTAAGGGTCCAGCCTTGGATTGGTGGACCGCGTTTCTATCAGCTAGGTAGGGTTTGTCTAAGCTGACCTGAAGTGAGTTTTCGCGCTGATTTATCAAAAAGTTTCTCTCGCGCGGCGAGAAAGATGAGAAGCAAAAGGAGTTCGAGAGGATTGGGTAGGGTAACTTGTTAGTGTCAGAATATGAATCCTATTTTCTAAAATGGCCAGATATGCTCCAGATCTTGTTTGTGAGCCTTACTAAAAGGTTCAGAGATTTATCGATGGGCTTTCATCTTCTTTGAGGTCCCAGATGGCTTAAGAAATTGAGGTCGGGACTTCATTTGAAGTTTTTGTCGATATTGCTTGCCGATATGAGGGTTATCATAAATTGGAGCATGAAGAGTGGAAGTGGGGGAGCAAGAGATCGCGTGACCTTGGTGGGTATCCTAGAACCTCGTCTGGAGGTAAGAGTTATGATTATTGGAGGAGGTCATCTATCACTCTCAGCCTGTGATGCATGATTCTCAAAATGTGTCGATGTCTCGTCAGGATCAGTCTCAGTCTTCTCTTCATAGTTATTAGCGGTCTGATCAGCTTCTATTTTCAACTAAAAAGTGTTATCATTGAAATGAGTTTGGTCACCTTAGGAGGAACTGTCCATTAATTCCTCAAGGAGGAATTCGTCCTTCTTCTCACCCTCAGGCACTTGTGCAGCCGCAGGGTACTTCTATTAGATATCAGCCAGCCAGAGGTATGCCACCATCCGGCAGGGGTCGAGAGCGTGGTGACAGTGATCCTTCCGGGGTGATTATCAGGGTAGTGGTTCAACTTAGTTGTAGAGGCTGCTCTATGCACTGCCAGTCAGGCAGGATACTGAGGCATCCGATGTAATAGATCCATGTAATTCTTCTTCCCTTATCTATTAATAAGATTGGATTCTTTAATTCAATTTGGGAATTATCTATCTAAATATATCTCTGTAGTTTTCGAGGATATTGTTTATGTTAAAGATATATCCTCCGAGGGTCTATTGGAAATAGTCTCTCCACCTTGGAGGGTAAGATCTACGTACATCTCACCCTCCCCGACTCCATTTGTGGGGTGAGTTTCTGGTATGTCATTTTCCCGGGGTTGTGAGACCTCGGTTATGTATCTTGTTTGGATATGAGGAATTAGGGAGTAAGTATTGATGTTGTCTGCTTTGCATCCTATTGTTCCACCCTCAGCTGTTGTGCCAAGTCTACTTATCTCTCTTCCTGGATAGTGTTGGTAGAACGATAGGATTCTTATTAGCCACCAGCATGGAATGTCATTATTCCTTCTAGTGTAAAGTGATTAGTAAGTAAAGTTCAATCTATGTATCTCGCCCTAGTTTGAAACACTAGTAGAATTACCTTATTCTATGAGTTTGTCTCTATTGTAAAAATGGCTTTCGATGTGTCCTTTGATGATTTGTCGGGGTTTCCTTCTTATTTGAAAGGTTGAGTTAGCATCAGTGCAATGCCATAAGCTCATTCAATGTCTATTTCTTCCATTTCGGATCTCTGACTTGCTTGACTCAAAAGATGGTCTAGCTTTGATAGCTAGACAAATGAAAGGTGAGCTCTCAGAAGCTCTAATCATTGCTACCCTCAGTTCAGTGGTATCCTTTCTTCTTCTAACACTAGTGAGCTTAGGCGCGTTCATAGCCACTTTTGATGTTTCCTATTATTGGGCCGACATACGTGTTAATATGGCCATGTAAGCATATTGCTTGAGAAAGTATCGTCCGACTTGCGAATCGAAGCCATCAAGCAGTGGTGCTTCTGGTAAAGGTTTCTAAATTATGAAATAAAGAGTTGTAGTTCCTTGGAAACTCGAGAGTGTAATTTGGTAAATCGGGTCCGAGTTAGTTCCGTCTATATTATAGCTAGTCTTCATTTGTCAAGTGGACTAAGAGAGGACAGCTTGGAAGTTCTTATTCCTAATTAGCTGTGTAAGTATAATCAAAGTGGAGGAGTGTCCCTCCAATCTTAGAATTGATGGTATTCTTAGAAGCGTCGCCAAAACATAAGCTAGCTTTAAGTTTGTCGATATTTCTGCATTGCAAAAGTATACCGAGAAAAGGTGATTTGTCGGCTAGTCGGTAGGGATCAATGCCAGCTCATCTAGTGTTTTGGGTATCCTTGTTCTGATTGTATAAAGTTTTCCTCTAGTGATCAAGAAGATTCAGATTAGCTAGATGTACATCTAGCCTGCTAAAAAAAGTACAACTCCATAGAGAATTTGAAAGTTACGTTGCGTGAAACCCCATAGTGGAAGTGCAATGGTGCAAACCGTCTTTGTGAGAAAGGTATCAAGAAAGTCGGGTTAAGTAAGCGGGTAAAGTATTCGTATCCTTTTTGATAATTCAAGTATAATCTTGACTCTTAAGCTAAGAGTCGTGTTTTATTAATATCGTATGTATGAGTTTGGAGACAGTATAATAATATCATCTGACTGTAGTTGGGGGCTGGTTTCAAGTGTTCTCCATGTTGAGTATGAAGTACACTGATAAAAAATGACTCTGGCTCGTTCAAGGATGAACAAGAGTCTAAGTAGAGGAGACAACGACCTTAGTTAGTCGTTTCGGGAGTTAGAACTCTGATTGATGAGCCTATATCTTTAAAAGCTCCATAAGGTCCATAGGGCCTATCTGTAAAATTTGAGTTGAATCGGACCTCGTTTGGTAGGTCTTGGAAGACGATTTCGGTTTCTATTGTCGGTAAAGCCGAAATCAAGTTTTTGAGCTCGATTTGCGTAAGTGAGCTCTTATTCAAAATCTGAAAACCTTATTAGGTTGTATGGTCATTTTTGACCCGTGTAAACTTTCAGAAGTGAAATCAGCGGTCGTTTAAATAGTTTTTTCTAAAGTTCCAAAAGTTGGAAATTTAACCTCTTCCCATAGGATCCCTATCTTGTAGTTTTGGGGATTTGATTTGAGATCCGTCTTTGCAAATGGATTCCATATGTATTGTATAACTTGCATACAAAGTTTGGGGTCTTTCCAAGCCTCGTAGGTCATGTTAGGACCCAAAATACAGCACCAACAGGTGCTGGTGCATTTCTTGCACAAGATACCTGCGCGATCGCGCCAGGTGTTGCGCTATAGCACTGGTTCCTTCTGTACTTCTGCGCGCTAGTGCTGGGCATGATAGAGCTGGCCTGAGGCACGACATCGCTGATGCTTGCGCGAAACCGTAGCTTCAGAGGGTATAAAAATCCTTTGTCGGCTATTTTCAATTCCAATTCAATTCTATCAAGTTTAGGTCGGTTCCAAGGTGAATTTCAAGTACCAATTCATCTAGAATCATCACATAACACCTTACGATATTTCAATTTTTTTAATTCATGATTTGGAGGTTAAAATTCTATAAATTTGAATTGGTGAAGTTACGGTTTGAACCCTAAAGTTATAAATTAGAAAATTTAATGAAATTGAACTTAAATATGTAATCTAATGATATAATTGGAAGTGAAATTATGAGGAGTCCAGAAATGTATAACTTATGGGTTTTCAGCTAAGCCCGACCAGGGTATTTTGGTAACTTTCCTTTCCTTTTATGTATAAAGGTTAGACGTTTCTTCTTCGGGCACTTATGAGTGCGATAATATTTCTTTGGCTCAAAAAGGTATTATTCTGAGAGGCGTAAGAAGAGAAAGTAAGTCGTCCAGTGATTGATTTGACTCAGGACTAGAAGTAAGTGGTTCCATCCTATTCTTTGACGGCCTTTGGCCTTGTGGATGTTCTCTTCACGCTTTATTTACGTAAATAGTTGCCGATAAGGCGTACTTATTATGCCGAAGTCTTGCATATGCTTGTGTATTGTATTGTTGAGTCTTCGTTTGGTGTTTACCATATAAATGGGAGTATTGTACTGTAACTTGTGAGCTTGATATGATTTGATTATCTTGCATATATGTTGTGATACGAGATGTTTACTGATAAGCTAGGAACAAGAGAGTTATGGTTGAAATACTAATTGGGAAGTTGTAGGCTTAAGGTTATGACAAGAATATAGAGGTTTGGGGTTTGTTATAAATATCAATTAAAGAATCACTTATTGTAGGCATTGTATTTTGTGCTATGGCTTGGTTATTATATTTGTAACAGAAAAAGGTGGGTAGGTCGCACTCCGCAATACTATGACTTGGGGATCGAGTTGTGTGCCACAGTAGTTATAGAGAACTCAGGATCGGACTGCACGCTACAACACTATGATAATACGGGACAGACGGTACGCCATAATAATCATAGTTAATCAGGATTGGGTTGCACGCCGCAGCACTATGAGTATTGGGATTAGGTTTCCCGTGGTAACCTCTCAGTTAATCAGATTAGTTAGTGAGTTGAAGGATATGTTAGGTGCTTGTGATAGACGTTGGCCTGTATATATGACGTGTTTGCTCTATATATAGTTATAAGGTATGTTGGTTAAGTGAGATAAATATGTACATGTGATGGTAACGGTTGTCAACTTTACATATATCGATCTAACTAAGTTAGATGAGTGGTTTAAGTTTGCACTTTGTTTTGATTGCTGGTTACTTGTTTATTTGTTTCTTGTTTCTTTCCGGCTAGCTTACCTGTTCTGCGAGGTAGGTAGCTAGCCCCCAGTTATGGAGCCCTTCGACTCACCCTCTGTATGTTTCTTGTTTATTTATTTCTTCTCGGCATGTTTCGCTCTAGGACTAGGCACGACTCAAGATTGAGAAGCGAATGCGCAATCAGCTGTCAAAAAGAACCAACTCTTATTTAGGATGGCCACTAGTTCTAGTTTTATTTTGATAGTCTAAATTTTCTCTTTTGAGAGATGTATGTATTTCTTTTGCACGCATAGATTTTTTATGTGGATAGCTCTAAACCTAGTTGTAATTTATCTACATATATGTATATATTTATGGTTATGGTTATGTCTTTTTGAGTCTTGTTTATTATTTCAAGTTAGTTTTGTGTTTAATTGTTGAAATAACTGAAAAAGGCTCGCCCGACGGGTCTACGGAAGGATATCGGATGCCCGCACGACCTAGCCGAAAATACAGGTTGTGTTATGCCAACTGCTTTGCATGGCGACGCGGCAAGGTATCTTGCTACCTAACTTCTTTTGTGCTCCAATATGCACTCTCTTGTATGTTTTCTTATGGCTTTACACGAGGCCTCATGTCATGGTAAGCGAATTGCTTATGGCTTTAAACGAGGCCTCATGTCATGGTAAGCGAATTTTTTATTCAGTTTTACGATTTCAATTTCATTTTAGGTTCTTTTTCCTAGCGAGCTTAATGATGCTTTTATAAAAGTCAAACCCGTGCAAAAACGCAACATGTAAAGACGAGCAACACATCGGATAAGCAAGTTCGACCTCCTAAAATGGATTAAAGTCTTCTCTCTATTTTCCTCCAATGAATTCTGTTCATTTCATTCTTTATCGATTTTTTATTATGAACATGAGTAGCTAAATATGTACTTATTCTAAGGTTTATTATTAGAATTTTCTATAATCAAGCTGTCTCATAAGAATTTTATTTATTTAATTACATGCTTATTATGATGGATTGATCGGCCCTCAAGAAGTGTGCCACTATATTTTATGATACTTGGAAAAAGATCATAGGGTTACGTAGCTGATAAGACACAAACGGCCTCAAGACCTTTCACTCGGAGTCAAGCCAAGTTAATCCAAGATACTCACCTTCACTTGACATGGAAGAGCATAGAAGAAGGACCCAAGAGCAACTTGAAGACCATGCTTTGGTGTGCCATGGATGGAGGACCATCGAGGACACTTGGAGAGGCTCAAGAGGCTCAAAATGAGACACCCCAAGGGGCTTCAGAACAAGGCGGAGCGCCTCCCAGCTGAGGCGGAGCGCCTCCCAAAATCCAGAGGCTTGGAAGTCAGGAGGCGGAGCGCCTCAGGCCAAGAGGCGGAGCGCCTCAGGCCAAGAGGCGGAGCGCCTCAAGCAGATCCAGAGAGCTGAAAGCCACTAGGCGGCCGCCTCCCCCTACTAGGCGGACCGCCTCCCCCTGTTACCCACATGCGGGATTTTTAAGACTTTTGCTTGAACTTCCTATTTTAGCCCTGCGCGGCCTTTATTCGTTTTAGCCCACTTTGGGGGTATTTTAGACCTTTTATTAGTCCTAAGTGAAGCCTATAAATACTTCATTTAGCCTCTTTCAAACAGTACCTTACTTTGATTATTGATGAATGAAAATAGAGTTGAACTCTTTGGAAGAAACCTTTGTCTCTTGGTTGCTTGAATTCACTAGTGGAACCTAGTTGAGTCTTGAACCGCTAACCCGACCATTCGACTTGCGAGTCCGGTGTTGTCTCGAGGGTCGTTGCATAGTGTAGGTCCTTCTTGACGCCGATTCGAGGGTATCTCGGGACAAGTTCCCCGTGGTTACTTCGAAGGGAGTTCGAGTTGTGTCTCGCTCTCCTATCTTTATCTTTATTTCCGCGTTTCGTATTTGATTCCTATCATCTTGGTATCAGAGCAAGGCTCGGGTTTTGTCTCTACAAACCCCCGACCCTTGATTCTTCGTGCCTAGGTTAGTTTCGACTTTAGGTTCTTGTTTATTGTTGTTAAAAGAAGAAAACTACAAAAAAAATTGGAAAATTGAAAATCTAAAAATTTGGCGTATCTTGTTGGTTTGGATGATTCTTCGTATGGGTGTTATAGATTCTTGATCGTGGTTGAAACCCCGTCGTGTGGATACCAAAAACACTTGGATTGGTGGAGTTTGAAAATCAAAAACCCCAAAACCCCTTAAACCCTTGATGAACTTGTTCTTGACAATTTTTGATTGATTCTTGGGTTGGATTGAAGTGGAATTGAGAATTTGTTATTGGGGTTTGATCTTTGTGTGATTCCCGTTCTTTTGGTACCTTAAACACCCAATTTGGAGTTGTATTACATGAATTGAGAATTTGAAACCCCTTTGAAAATTTGAAAATTCTTAAACCCTAGCTTTGAAGATGATGATCATGGTGGATTGTTTGATATTGATTGGGGTTTGACAAAAGTTGTTGGGGTTTGTTCTTTGTGACTGATACAACATTTGGGTACCATTGAATTGCTAAAACAACGCTTGATTAGTTGGATTCTTGGGTGCAAAACCAACAAAACGCGAAGTGAACTGTGCTGGAACACAGCAGGAGGCGGAGCGCCTAGCAAAGAGGCGGAGCGCCTCCCACTGGTGAGCTTGCAGGATCTGACTGAGGCGGAGCGCCTCCCTTGAGTAGGCGGAGCGCCTCACTCCTGAAGGTTGGGAATTGGGTAGTTTCTTCTAGGATTCCTTGTTTGTTGATTGCATTGCTTCCGGTTAGTGCTATTAGAGTATAATCCTACTCGATTAGTGCTAATCACTTTGAGCTATTAGGATCATCGTGCCTTAGAGAGGAGACTAGAAATCCAAGAAGATCCGTAGTATCTTTTGCTTCAAGTCCTCAATTAAAGTGCTTACCGTGCCAATCGAGTCCTATTAACTCCACTCACCCCGGAGCTCATTGGACTTTTGAATAGAGTGGTTAAGTTGAGGTTTACTATTCAACTCCGTGAAGCTTTTGGTTCAAGCAAGAGTGAAAAATCCACCACCCCTTATACGAGTGACCCGAGTGAACTCAAGTGAGGGAGCGAGTGAGGTGTTTTAACTAACTCTTGTTTCTTTCTTTGTAGGTGCCATGGCTAATGACGGACAAGATTTCATCAAGGAGGCCTTGGCTAATCTTCTTGCCAAGATGGACCTCATGAACCAAAGAATCGAGTCTCTTGAAAAGGGAGCCTCGAGTACACAAGGAGAACATGGAACCCCGAGCGTCCACAATGAAAGGGGAACCCCGAGTGTCCCAATTGAAAAGGGGACCCCGAGAGTTCCAATGGAGGCCGGGGAGGGATCAAATAGTCCTACCTTTACCCCGGAGCAAGTTGTCGAATTGCTCAAGCATCAACGGGTAAAGGAAGATAAAGAGCGGATGGATCAAATGTTGGGCAATCCCCAACGAACGGGCATTCCCCGTATCTTAGACAACCCTCCAAGAAACATTCCATTACCACAACCCATCTGAAATGTGCAACCTCTTGAGCATGTTGATGAAGCTCAAGAAGGGGAGGAAGCCAATTATGGAGATGACATGTATGGGTTTGATGATCACTTTCAACCAAGGAGAGGTATGAATTGGGGTCAGAATGTGGATCGGGGTAGAGGCCGAGGTCGAGGGCCACCCTTAGGATATGACGGAGGGAATGTTAGGAGAGAGTATGGAGGTTATGGTGGTTATGGGGATCACTATGGAGGCCAACCGGAGCCATTCCAAGGGGGTCGTGATAACAACAACAACCTCAACAATGTGAAGCTCATTATTCCTTCTTTCAAAGGAAGTAGTGACCCGGTGGAGTACAAGAATTGGAAATTGGCTATGGAACGAATATTTGAAACCAATGATATGCCCGAGGTGAAGAAAACCAAGTATGCAATATCTTCCTTCGAATCTTTTGCTTCTACTTGGTGGGAGTCGGTGAAGAGGAATAGAAGGAGGACGGGGATGGCAATTAATCTTACTTGGGAAGAGTTGATCTGGGTGATGAATGAGAAGTATTTGACTAGCCAATACCGGGTTGAGCAACAAAAGCGTCTCTATGAGTTGAAACAAGGTTCCAATTCGGTTGGGGAATACTTCAATGAATTTGAGCAAGTCCAAATGAACCTTGACCTAGATGATGAAGATCATGAGATGGCTATAATCCGTTTCAAAGGGGGCTTAAACCGAGACATAGCTTCACAATTGAAGTTCCACAAGTATGATGATCTCTACAAGCTATGTGATGATGCGGTTGAAGCCGAGAAATGGCTCAAAGAGGAGAAATCCTTTCACTACAAGAGTAGCACTACTACTCCAACAAGCAATACAAAGGGTTGGAAGCCTCCTACCACAAATGCAAGGTTCCCGAGTGCTAGTGGGACGAGTGGAGCCAATGCAACCAAGGATGTGAAGAAGCCATTTGAGAAGTACACACCCAATGTGGGAGGTAACTCTAAAACCCAATTGAATACTCCTACTTCTTCTTCCATTCAATGTCACAAATGCAAAGGGTATGGGCACTTTGCCAAAGAGTGTCCTACGAAAAGAAACATGGTTGTTGTTGGTGATAATGCTTATGAGCAAGAGAGTGAGCCGGAGGAAGATGAGGGAGTAGAGGGAGATGAGGGAGTAGAGGAGGATGGTGAAGATGACACGGTGGAGGATGAGGAACCTCATACTTTTCTAGTAGTGAGGAGAAGTCTAGGAGCTATGATTGCGGAGGATGGTGAAACCTTGCAAAGGGAAAACCTCTTCCATGCTAGGTGTCGTGTTAAGGGAGTTGTGTGTTCTATGATCATTGACTCCGGGAGTTGTACTAATGTGGTGAGTCAATCTCTCATAACCCAATTAAAGTTGCCTACCATGAAGCATCCCAAGCCCTACCGGTTACAATGGCTTAGTGAATGTGGGGAGCTCAAGGTAGTGAAACAAGCAATGATCAAGTTTAAAATGGGGAGTTATGTTGATGAACACTTGTTCGACGTTGTGCCCATGCAAGCTTGCCACCTTCTCTTTGGAAGGCCTTGGCAATTTGACCGGCAAGTGGTTCACAATGGACGTGTTAACACTTACACGCTCCAACATGAGGGAAGAAAGTTTGTGTTGAAACCCCTAACTCCTAAACAAGTGAGTGATGACTACAACCGAATGAAGGAGTTGAGGGAGGCGGCAAAGGCTAAGTCAACCATTGAGACTAGCCCTTTGTCCAAAAGCATGGTGGCAATCCCACCTACTTCATCTACCGGTGGCATATGTGCAATGATGCAACCGGGCGAGCTCCTAAGAGGTAATGATGGCAACAAGTTTCTCCTATGCCTAGTGCACAAAGGTATGATCCTTAACTCTAATTATGATGTTTCTTCTAGTCCTTTGCCTAGTGCTTTGAAAAATATTTTGGAGAACTTTGGGGACATGTTCCCGGATGAGATGCCCGATGGCTTACCTCCCTTGAGGGGTATTGAACATCAAATCGATTTTATTCCAGGCTCTCAAATCCCGAACAAGCCGGCTTATAGAAGCAATCCCGAGGATACGAGGGAGTTGCAAAAACAAGTTGATGACTTGCTTTCAAAAGGCTTGGTGAGGGAAAGTTTGAGTCCTTGTGCCGTACCGGTCATTCTTGTCCCAAAGAAGGACGGCACTTGGAGAATGTGCGTAGATTGCCGAGCCGTGAATAAGATAACGATAAAGTATCGTCACCCTATTCCACTGCTTGATGATATGTTGGATGAATTGAGTGGGTCGTGTGTCTTTTCTAAAATCGACCTTAGGTCCGGCTACCATCAAATCCGGAATAACCCGGGGATGAATGGAAAACCGCATTCAAGACCAAATTCGGTCTCTACGAATGGTTGGTTATGCCCTTCGGGCTATCCAACGCACCTAGCACTTTCATGCGACTCATGAATCATGTTTTGAAGTCTTTTATCAACAAGTTTGTCGTTGTCTATTTTGATGATATCTTGATCTATAGTAGGACAATTGATGAACATGTTGACCACCTTAGGCAAGTGCTTGAAGCTTTGAGAGCCGAAAAGCTCTATGCAAATTTCAAAAAGTGTGCCTTTGGTGTGGAGAAGGTTGTCTTTCTTGGGTTTGTTGTGAGTGCCCAAGGAGTGGAGGTGGATGAGTCTAAGGTAGAGGCCATACGTGATTGGCCTACTCCTACTACCGTGACTCAAGTGAGGAGCTTTCATGGTCTTGCTAGCTTTTATAGGCGATTTGTGAAAGACTTTAGCTCCATAGCCGCTCCACTCACCGAATTGGTCAAGAAAGACCAACCATTTGTTTGGGAAGAGCCTCAAGAGAAGGCTTTCCAAGAGTTGAAAGGTAGGTTAAGTACCGCCCCCCTATTGCAATTGCCCGACTTCGAGAAGGCGTTTGAGGTTGAATGTGATGCCTCGGGGGTGGGAATTGGTGGTGTATTAATGCAAGATAGCAAACCCATCGCCTACTTTAGTGAAAAGTTGAAAGGGGCCTCCTTGAATTATCCTACATATGACAAGGAGTTGTATGCCCTTGTGAGAGCCCTTGCCCATTGGCAACATTATCTTTGGCCTCGTGAGTTTGTAATCAAGAGTGACCATGAGTCACTCAAGCATTTGAGAGGCCAAGAGAAGCTCAATAAGCGGCATGCCAAGTGGGTTGAATTTATTGACTCCTTTCCCTATGTGATCCAATACAAGAAAGGGAAGGACAATGTCGTGGTGGATGCGCTTTCTAGAAAGTTCGCATTAGCCACCACTCTCACCTCTAAGCTCATGGGATTTGAGAGTATCAAATTGATGTATGCTCATGATCCAAAGCTAAAGGGGGTCCATGATGCCCTAGAGAAAGGGGAGAGAGTTGAAAAATACCAATGGTCTAATGGATTCATCTTTAAGAATGGTAGAGTGTGCATACCCGAGTCCTCATGGAGGGAATTGCTTGTGCAAGAGGCACATTGTGGAGGACTCATGGGTCATTTTGGGGCAAGAAAGACTTTGGCCGTTCTTCAAGAACAATTCTATTGGCCGAAGATGAGGGTGCATGTGGAGAAGTTTTGCACTAATTGCCTTGAGTGTAAGCGTGCCAAATCTAGATCCCACCCTCATGGGCTATACACCCCACTCCCCGTACCTACTAGTCCTTGGTTGGATATATCAATGGATTTTGTCATGGGATTACCAAGGACCAGGGGGGGCCACGATAGCATCTTTGTTGTCGTAGATAGGTTCTCAAAGATGGCTCATTTCATTCCGTGCAAGAAATGCGATGACGCCCAACATGTAGCTTCCTTGTTTGTTGAAAATGTCTTGAAGCTACATGGTGTGCCTCAAACGATAGTGAGTGATAGGGACACTAAGTTCCTAAGCCATTTTTGGCGAAGTTTATGGGGTGCTTTAGGCACCAAGCTCCTGTTTTCCACGTCCCACCACCCACAAACCGATGGTCAAACCGAAGTGGTAAACCGAACCTTGGGTGCTCTTCTAAGGGCCTTGACCCGAGGTAAGGCCGGGACGTGGATTGATAGATTGCCTATGATGGAGTTTGCCTACAATCGCACATTGCATAGCGCGATTGGCATGACTCCTTTTGAATGTGTTTATGGTTTTAACCCCTTGATTCCCCTTGATCTAACCCCTTTGCCAAGGGAAATGGTTGTTAATTTTGAAGGGAAAGCTCGAGCTAAGGCTTTGATGGAGCTACATGCCAAGGCAAAGAAGAACTTGGAGGAATCTTATGCTAAGGTTGCCTCCAAGAAGAACAAAGGACGCAAGAAGGTGGAACTCAAGAAGGGTGACTATGTGTGGGTGCACTTCCGGAAAGAGAGGTTTCCAAACCTTAGGAAAGGGAAGTTGGCACCCCGGGGAGATGGACCATTCCAAGTGCTCTCGAAGATAAACAACAATGCCTATGTGGTCGACTTGCCAAGTGAGTATCAAGTTTAATACTTTCAATGTTAGTGACTTGGTTCCTTTGAATGTAGGTAATGAAGAGGTCGTGAATGATGCTTCGATTTCGAGGACGAAATCCTCTCAAGAAGGGGAGGATGATAAGACCCAAAAGGCCTCAAGACCTTTCACTCGGAGTCAAGCCAAGTTAATCCAAGATACTCACCTTCACTTGACATGGAAGAGCATAGAAGAAGGACCCAAGAGCAACTTGAAGACCATGCTTTGGTGTGCCATGGATGGAGGACCCTCGAGGACACTTGGAGAGGCTCAAGAGGCTCAAAATGAGACACCCCAAGGGGCTTCAGAACAAGGCGGAGCGCCTCCCAGCTGAGGCGGAGCGCCTCCCAAAATCCAGAGGCTTGGAAGTCAGGAGGCGGAGCGCCTCAGGCCAAGAGGCGGAGCACCTCAGGCCAAGAGGCGGAGCGCCTCAAGCAGATCCAGAGAGCTGAAAGCCACTAGGCGGCCGCCTCCCCTTACTAGGCGGACCGCCTCCCCCTGTTACCCACATGCGGGATTTTTAAGACTTTTGCTTGAACTTCCTATTTTAGCCCTGCGCGGCCTTTATTCGTTTTAGCCCACTTTGGGGGTATTTTAGACCTTTTATTAGTCCTAAGTGAAGCCTATAAATACTTCACTTAGCCTCTTTCAAACAGTACCTTACTTTGATTATTGATGAATGAAAATAGAGTTGAACTCTTTGGAAGAAACCTTTGTCTCTTGGTTGCTTGAATTCACTAGTGGAACCTAGTTGAGTCTTGAACCGCTAACCCGACCATTCGACTTGCGAGTCCGGTGTTGTCTCGAGGGTCGTTGCATAGTGTAGGTCCTTCTTGACGCCGATTCGAGGGTATCTCGGGACAAGTTCCCCGTGGTTACTTCGAAGGGAGTTCGAGTTGTGTCTCGCTCTCCTATCTTTATCTTTATTTCCGCGATTCGTATTTGATTCCTATCAGTAGCTGAATAATGATATTTTCAAATATTTAATGGGAAAATAATTGTAAGAATTCAAAAGTCGGATAAGGAATAACGAAATTTTTGTCATGATCATTATGAGTTATTTAATTCATCACATAGAATTAATTCGGGAGAATAATTTAAGTAAATTATCGCATTTAATCGAAAGATACGTGTGGTAACTTAAGAGCTCATGATCAATAGAGGAGAAAACGGCGAGATTACAGGAAATCTGTCAATAATTCATTCCAATAATTAGAATATCTCTACTATAGGTTTTAACTCATCGAACACAAACATTATCTTTATTTATTTGCTCGCAATTAGTTCTTAATTTGTACTTAACCAATCGTTAAAGAAAATTTACTACTTGAAAATTGTTTGAGCCTAGTTAATTACATAATAAATAAATAGCTATTAATTAACATTGAGTTGTCTGTGGGATTCTCCGCGCTTTACCGAAGTATACGTGAAATGGAGTATTTGCACAAAAGTACACTTTTGAGAAGTTATTTACAAAAAATAGAGATATTTAAGCAAAATTACCAATATAGTTGAAAGGAAAAGTTAATTACAAAACATAGCAAAATGTAGCCTAACATAGCAAAACTTATATTATTCCTTACATTTCCCCCAATTTCACTTCTCCTCCTCCCTTCCTCAAATTTCACTTCTTCTCCTCCCCTCCCCCAATTCACTTAATAAAAAATTCACCGAAGACTTTAACTAGAAAACTTAAGTTGTTGACTCCATTATTTTAAGAGATTCGTGATACTAAAAAGTTCAGCTCAATAAATGCCTACTAAGTAATTCTCAACACTAAACTGATCCCTTCAAATTTCACTGCATTTGTTGGATTTGAATCAGAAGACGTCGACTACCTTCAGCACTCTAAATGTCTTCGTTACTTCTACTATGGACCCCATTGCTTAATTTTAAACTTCTAACTTCACTTTAGACTTCTAATAGTGTGTTGTATGATAATTGGACTATTATATCAGTGAAGTGAAATTAGCTCTTGAATCTTCTAAATTTTGCTCAAACTCGGTAGCTAAGGTAGCAAAATCTATCTGGTGCGTATCATTATTTCGTTATTTTAATTACAAATTCCTTAAGCTGATTTTTGTTTAGTTTTTAAGTTTGTTTTAGCCTGATTTTGCGATTAATTTATCAAATTTGGCATTTTTTGATATATTCATGCTTTGTCACCTAGCTGGTATTTATTGGCCAAAAATGATGTTTTCCAGTCAGATTTGGTATTTTCTCTACCAGATCTGTATTTTTCCAGCCAGATCTATTGTCGTTTTCATCTTTTTTATTTTATTGTATCTATTCGTATCTCGTTCTATCTACACTATTTCTGCACCGTATCTAAGTATTTTTGGACTGTTTCTGCACTGTTTCTGCATTTTTGCACTATTTCTTGACTGTTTCTACATTTTTTCGGTGTTTCTGCATTGTTTCTGTGTTTCTGCACTGTTTATGCACTGTTTCGGTATTTCTACATTGTTTCTTTATTTTCTCTGTGTTTCTGAATTGTTTCTGCATTGTATCTAAATGTATTTCTATTGTTTCAGTACTGTTTCAGATTGTATCTAACTGTTTCTAACTGTATCTACAGTATTTCTGCAAACTTGGGCAGAGGCAACGGCAATCCGGCGGCGGCAGTGGGGGCAATAGGTGGCATGGGGGCGGTAGGGGGAGAGATGTGAGGTGGAGGCTAGGTTTTTTTTCCTTTTTTAGTTGTTTGTAGCAACTTGTATATAAAATAATGCTATTTTTGTAATATCAATAATATTGCTGTTTTTTGTAACTAAGACTTCAAAATTTTATAGTATAAGTGTAAAAAACCCATGTGAAATCGATCCCTTATCATTTTAAGGACGAGTTTTGAGTGAGATCCCACACCTTTAGATTAAAATCAAGATTTCATAGAACGAAAAATTAAATGAAAGAATACAATTAAATGTAAAAGAAAGACGAACTACGTAAAAGAGAATACAATTAAATGTAAAAGAAAGACGAACTAAATAAAAGATAATACGTACGTACTAGCTAGTTTAGTAACCATGTTATTCGACATCAGTTGTGCCTACTATTTCGAATTTGTGCCAGTGTAAGGCTTTGTAATAATTGATGTTCAAATGACGTAGAAGCCATTAAAGGAAACGTAGAAGCCACCATCGTTCATTATGTCATAACAAGTAGGATTAAAGTGAAGTCGTCAATCAGAACAAAGAGTTACCAATATATGTCTACTTTGTTCTTCTATCTCTTTGTCTGTTTCGTTTGTTTGCTTTGAGTGGAATCATCTTTCCTATTTGCTCTTTCTTTGAGTAGCTAGAAATGGTTGCTCTTACTTTAAGTGCAAACAACGATGCGTCTTGTACGCCATGCTTTCTTTGGTGTTCTTTGAACGGAATTAATTGGTTATATGAGTATTAAACTTTCAAGTTATTGTTTTTAGTTTGTTTCTTAGCTTGATTTTAATTAAGACATTCATTCTTAAGTACCCACATGCCAATATTAAACTCAAAATGTTGCTCTACTAAACAGTAAGTAATTCATAGAATAAAGTCTCATTTATGTTAGATTAAGTTCTTCGGACTCAATATAAATTACTACACCTGTAATAACAGATTATATTCAGAGCAAGTATGATATGATTTCTTGAAAAATATAGAGTAATAACTTGTTATAAATTGAACGAATGGTGTAAAAATCATTTATATTATTAGTGTATATATAATGATGCTCAAGGTGCCGGGATATAGTTTTAGGTATGGGTTCGGCCAAAACCCTGTTACTTGCTTAGACCATGTACATGTGCTACAAAATCTACACAATGTGTACAATATTAGTAATAGGCTTCAAACTCAGTAACTCAAATCCTTTGTGTGTTTAGTGATATCTCAATCTCATAAAGTTTAAATTCTAGATCTACCTCGATTAGATATCGAGAATAAATTTTCGATGGAGATACTATAGACGTACATATTCCTCATATTAAAATTTCAAAAGTTTCACTCCCTTATTTGGGTGTTTATGTCATTCTCTGATTCCTAAACCCTCCATTAGTGCTTATTAGTCATTCTAAATATAAAACATTATTCAAATCTTGAAACCTGACAGTTGCATTATGTCATATAGAGTCATCATTAGACCTTTACTTCATCAATATATAAACACCTTCACACCCTCAAACATTCATTACCAATCCAAACCACAATTCCAAAACATTCAAAAATCTCAACTATGACATCCTTAAACTATTTTATTCTCTCATTGTTCATAGTATTATTCTCATGTTCCTCAAATGTTCTTTCAGATACATCCAACGAAAATTTCTACCAATGTATTTGCCAGAATTCTGATTACTGTGTCCCCTTTTCCACAGCTTTCTTCACCCCAACCAATGCTTCTTTCACCACAATCTTACAATCCACCGCACAAAATCTTAGATTATTAGTTCCCTCTGTGCCCAAACCTCAGCTTATTTTTACACCAATGTTAGAATCCCATGTACAAGCTGCTGTCATCTGTGCAAAACAGAGTGGTCTTCAGCTTAGAGTTAGAAGTGGAGGCCATGATTATGAAGGTCTTGTTTGATAATTTGCACCCCATCTTATGTGATATTGCTTTCTTTTTTTCTAACAGAATTATACAATTTTATATTTAGAAACACTATAACTTTAAACTTCTCATTTTATCTTAAGGATATACTAGTTTTTTAGTCACAGAGATGTCATGGTACGTTCAAGGCCGTAAGTTCCAGAATTTTTTTTATCTCTATTAACGTTTTTACACAGTCAAATGCCGTCATATTAAATGAAATAAGATTACTATTCTGAGTAGCCTCTTTTCAAGGCTACAAATTTAGGTTCTGAGATATGACTAAGTTAATTGCAGTATACAAGTTTTGTTGCATCTTCAAGAGACAAACAGTATTACTCTTTCAGAAAAGTTGTTAATTCTTACGAGTCAAGCCTCAAAACCTTTCTTCTTACATTCTGTTATACTATTTTTCTAACAGGTCTCTCTTACATTTCTGAAATGGAGTCTCCTTTCATCATTCTTGATCTCTCAAAGCTCCGAGAAATCGATGTGAACATAGAGGACAACTCTGCTTGGGCTCAGGCAGGGGCAACTGTTGGTGAAGTGTATTATAGGATTTATGAAAAAAGCAAAACTCATGGTTTCCCAGCTGGTCTTTGTACAAGTTTAGGAATTGGTGGTCACATAACAGGTGGTGCATATGGTACTATGATGAGAAAATATGGCTTAGGAGCTGATAATGTTGTTGATGCAAGAATTGTTGATGCAAATGGAAGGATTCTTGATAGACAATCTATGGGGGAAGACTTGTTTTGGGCAATTAGAGGAGGTGGTGGAGCTAGTTTTGGAATTATACTTTCTTGGAAATTAAGGTTAGTTCCTGTTCCATCAATTGTAACAGTTTTTACCGTCCCGAAAACACTAGAACAAAATGGTACAAACATTCTTTACAAATGGCAACAAGTTGCTGCTGACAAGCTTGATGAAGAACTCTTCATTAGGGTGATCATAAATGTTGTTGACAAGAAAGAACTGAAAGGTGAAAAAACAATACAAACTGCTTATAATGCATTGTTTCTAGGTAGAGCTGATAGACTTTTACATATAATGAATGAAAAGTTCCCTGAATTGGGATTGACACAAAAGGATTGTACAGAAATGAGTTGGATTAAGTCAATTATGTACATTGCTGGTTATCCAAGTAACACACCACCAGAAGCTCTCCTTCAAGGGAAATCTTTGTTCAAGAATTACTTCAAAGCAAAATCAGATTTTGTCAAAGAGCCAATTCCTGAAGATGGTCTTGAAGGGCTATGGAAAAGGTTAATGGAAGAAGATTCACCATTAATGATATTTAATCCATATGGAGGAATGATGGCTAAATTTTCAGAATCTGAAATACCTTTTCCTCATAGAAAAGGTATAAATTTCATGATTCAATATTTGACCCTTTGGAATGACCCTGATAAAGAATTAGCCACAAAACACATTGATTGGATCAGAAAACTTTATAATTACATGACCCCTTATGCTTCTATGTTCCCTAGACAAGCTTATGTGAACTATAGAGATCTTGATTTAGGTGTGAACAAGAATGGGAGTTCTAGTTTTATACAAGCAAGTGTGTGGGGAAACAAGTATTTCAAGGACAATTTTAATAGGTTAGTGAAAGTGAAGACTAAGGTTGATCCAGAGAACTTCTTCGTGCATGAACAAAGCATCCCAACACTACCTCTTTCTAGGAAGGGGAAAGGGAAGAGGATGCATCAATGAAGAAATTAAAGTGCTGCTAGTACTAATCCATTTGACAAAATAAGGTTATGCATTTCTAGTTTATATATCTGAAAAGTTGTATAATGTTAAACTGGTTTGAAAAGTATAGTAGCATCTAGTCTTTAGAGTCTTTGGTTGGAAGAACATGCCTTTAGTAATTTGTTTTCGGAGTGTTTTAATCTCTTTATTTCCAAAGAAGTCAGTCAATTTGACAATATTATCGGTGACTTGAAATGTATGAATGGTATAAATTCTTGAATTGAGTTGTGTTCACTTTAAAGGGAACTTCATGCACTAAGTTCGTGCTATATGTGTCGAGTCAAAAGTTGGATTAGTCCATAGACATTGAATTTATTGTACGCAGTCTTACCTTACATTTATTGTAAATGTATTTTGCAATCAATGTGAATTAACATGATCCCCTAATGAAGAGTTGTCCCTTGAAAGTATGGATAAGATATTTGAAAATCCCATATGTACTTCATTAGTTTATTAACATTCTTAAAAGTTTAAATCACTCATCAAATGTTTCAAAGACAGGCCATGACATAATGTTAAAGGTACTATAGTTCTGACATAATGAGAAGTGCAAAAACTTGTTGCTCCCAAACGCACATGCAAGTATATGCGGTCGCCAAGTAATAAAGTCACAAAGTCGAGTATCGTTCCCACGAGGACTGTGCAGACTAATACTTAGTAAACAATTTCTAACAACTATCCAGGGGTCTTGTTCTTTGATGGTGAGAGTTTTGTAACCAAAAAAACAGTAATTAAAGTGCTAGATGTGTAGTCAAGCAATGGTGCAATACTTTGGGTGTTAACAATATTAAGAGGACGGTCCAGGATCAGAGTTACGAACAATCCAGTTGATGTATTCAATTGATTCCACTTCTTAAATCCCGGGTTACTAACTGACAGAGTAAATGTAATTATGAAAACCTTTCAGTTCTTCACAATCTATGCAAGCTACTTCAATCCCTATATGTCTATGGGTTAAATCACATGCACGCATTAACGAACTCTGTAATGAGTTAAACTAGGCAAGCAAGTATATGTCTATCCTACTCGCAAATTGGTTCCCCGATGCCCGGGTTCACAAACTAGTTCTATTCTTTCTTATTACGTAATTAGATTCTCTCTTTCGAGTTCAACCCAAAAACCATAGATGATGCATAATTATCGAGCTCTAACAATTATACAAGTAAATCAAGAAAGAATAAGTAACCCGTTATGGGATTCAATTAATGGGAATCAATCTTCAACAATCAACTTTCATGTAAAACTCTAACCCTAGAACGTAATGAAATTAGCCACACATATTCATAATCACAAGGCAAAGATTTGATGTAATAATGAAATAATTGATGTAATAGATGAAAGATTAGGAATCACCCTTGTTCAAAGAAGTATGTAGCTCTCAATATTGCTCCAAAGTCAAGAACTCCTTACAAAAACTAAGTAAAGAACTATTTATAATGTTTTCAAACCCTTAGTAATAAGTTAGACCCGATGCTAGAAGGAATAGGGGATAAAAACGCGCACGCCCCGCGCCTCGGAAAGCGCTCAATCAACCAGAGGACGCCACATTTTCCACGCTTTGGCCACGCGGCGCATGCCCAATCGCGCCTACCCACTGCGCGCGGTAGAGGGCGCGGCGCGTGGCCCATAGCGCCCAGCCAAACTGCTCTTTCCTTGCTCCGAAACTCACCTCGTGTCGTGCCTTTGTGTGCTCAATCCAATCTTCAATCAACATCCAATCAATTCTTGCTCCATCAAGCTCCTAAAAGCTCCAAATGTACTGCGTAACAACCTACACACGCACGACATAAAATCAGTGTAACACCACAGTCACAAGCTATAAAACGAGCGAATAACAAGCTCAAACGTGCGGTAATATTAAGGAAACCTTGGCATAAAATGCCAAACATCATCACCCTAATGAAGAGTTGTCCCTTGAAAGTATGGATAAGATATTTGAAAATCCCATATGTACTTCATTAGTTTATTAACATTCTTAAAAGTTTAAATCACTCATCAAATGTTTCAAAGACAGGCCATGACATAATGTTAAAGGTACTATAGTTTTGTGGGGGATAATTCTTCTTTTGGAAATTGGGAATGTCCAATTAATACAGCAATCGGGAAAATAGCAGCGATGTGCCAATGTCTCAAGGGAACATGAAATACTTATTCTTTAGTTAGAGAATTAGAATGTTACAAAGGAATAATATGTAACTTCCTACGAAATAATTAGAGAACTATTATCTCCAACATGAATTGGGATTGACACAAAAGGATTGTACAGAAATGAGTTGGATTAAGTCAATTATGTACATTGCTGGTTATCCAAGTAACACACCACCAGAAGCTCTCCTTCAAGGGAAATCTTTGTTCAAGAATTACTTCAAAGCAAAATCAGATTTTGTCAAAGAGCCAATTCCTGAAGATGGTCTTGAAGGGCTATGGAAAAGGTTAATGGAAGAAGATTCACCATTAATGATATTTAATCCATATGGTGGAATGATGGCTAAATTTTCAGAATCTGAAATACCTTTTCCTCATAGAAAAGGTATAAATTTCATGATTCAATATTTGACCCTTTGGAATGACCCTGATAAAGAATTAGCCACAAAACACATTGATTGGATCAGAAAACTTTATAATTACATGACCCCTTATGCTTCTATGTTCCCTAGACAAGCTTATGTGAACTATAGAGATCTTGATTTAGGTGTGAACAAGAATGGGAGTTCTAGTTTTATACAAGCAAGTGTGTGGGGAAACAAGTATTTCAAGGACAATTTTAATAGGTTAGTGAAAGTGAAGACTAAGGTTGATCCAGAGAACTTCTTCGTGCATGAACAAAGCATCCCAACACTACCTCTTTCTAGGAAGGGGAAAGGGAAGAGGATGCATCAATGAAGAAATTAAAGTGCTGCTAGTACTAATCCATTTGACAAAATAAGGTTATGCATTTCTAGTTTATATATCTGAAAAGTTGTATAATGTTAAACTGGTTTGAAAAGTATAGTAGCATCTAGTCTTTAGAGTCTTTGGTTGGAAGAACATGCCTTTAGTAATTTGTTTTCGGAGTGTTTTAATCTCTTTATTTCCAAAGAAGTCAGTCAATTTGACAATATTATCGGTGACTTGAAATGTATGAATGGTATAAATTCTTGAATTGAGTTGTGTTCACTTTAAAGGGAACTTCATGCACTAAGTTCGTGCTATATGTGTCGAGTCCAAAGTTGGATTAGTCCATAGACATTGAATTTATTGTACGCAGTCTTACCTTACATTTATTGTAAATGTATTTTGCAATCAATGTGGATTAACATGATCCCCTAATGAAGAGTTGTCCCTTGAAAGTATGGATAAGATATTTGAAAATCCCATATGTACTTCATTAGTTTATTAACATTCTTAAAAGTTTAAATCACTCATCAAATGTTTCAAAGACAGGCCATGACATAATGTTAAAGGTACTATAGTTCTGACATAATGAGAAGTGCAAAAACTTGTTGCTCCCAAACGCACATGCAAGTATACGCGGTCGCCAAGTAATAAAGTCACAAAGTCGAGTATCGTTCCCACGAGGACTGTGCAGACTAATACTTAGTAAACAATTTCTAACAACTATCCAGGGGTCTTGTTCTTTGATGGTGAGAGTTTTGTAACCAAAAAAACAGTAATTAAAGTGCTAGATGTGTAGTCAAGCAATGGTGCAATACTTTGGGTGTTAACAATATTAAGAGGACGGTCCAGGATCAGAGTTACGAACAATCCAGTTGATGTATTCAATTGATTCCACTTCTTAAATCCCGGGTTACTAACTGACAGAGTAAATGTAATTATGAAAACCTTTCAGTTCTTCACAATCTATGCAAGCTACTTCAATCCCTATATGTCTATGGGTTAAATCACATGCACGCATTAACGAACTCTGTAATGAGTTAAACTAGGCAAGCAAGTATATGTCTATCCTACTCGCAAATTGGTTCCCCGATGCCCGGGTTCACAAACTAGTTCTATTCTTTCTTATTACGTAATTAGATTCTCTCTTTCGAGTTCAACCCAAAAACCATAGATGATGCATAATTATCGAGCTCTAACAATTATACAAGTAAATCAAGAAAGAATAAGTAACCCGTTATGGGATTCAATTAATGGGAATCAATCTTCAACAATCAACTTTCATGTAAAACTCTAACCCTAGAACGTAATGAAATTAGCCACACATATTCATAATCACAAGGCAAAGATTTGATGTAATAATGAAATAATTGATGTAATAGATGAAAGATTAGGAATCACCCTTGTTCAAAGAAGTATGTAGCTCTCAATATTGCTCCAAAGTCAAGAACTCCTCACAAAAACTAAGTAAAGAACTATTTATAATGTTTTCAAACCCTTAGTAATAAGTTAGACCCGATGCTAGAAGGAATAGGGGATAAAAACGCGCACGCCCCGCGCCTCGGAAAGCGCTCAACCAACCAGAGGACGCCACATTTTCCACGCTTTGGCCACGCGGCGCATGCCCAATCGCGCCTACCCACTGCGCGCGGTAGAGGGCGCGGCGCGTGGCCCATAGCGCCCAGCCAAACTGCTCTTTCCTTGCTCCGAAACTCACCTCGTGTCGTGCCTTTGTGTGCTCAATCCAATCTTCAATCAACATCCAATCAATTCTTGCTCCATCAAGCTCCTAAAAGCTCCAAATGTACTGCGTAACAACCTACACACGCACGACATAAAATCAGTGTAACACCACAGTCACAAGCTATAAAACGAGCGAATAACAAGCTCAAACGTGCGGTAATATTAAGGAAACCTTGGCATAAAATGCCAAACATCATCACCCTAATGAAGAGTTGTCCCTTGAAAGTATGGATAAGATATTTGAAAATCCCATATGTACTTCATTAGTTTATTAACATTCTTAAAAGTTTAAATCACTCATCAAATGTTTCAAAGACAGGCCATGACATAATGTTAAAGGTACTATAGTTTTGTGGGAGATAATTCTTCTTTTGGAAATTGGGAATGTCCAATTAATACAGCAATCGGGAAAATAGCAGCGATGTGCCAATGTCTCAAGGGAACATGAAATACTTATTCTTTAGTTAGAGAATTAGAATGTTACAAAGGAATAATATGTAACTTCCTACGAACTAATTAGAGAATTAGAGTGTGCTCGCAAGTTTGTGAACTAACTTCATAGTGGGAAAAAAAAGTAACGTTCACTGAAAAAAAAAATGTAACGTTAAAGTATTAACATCGATTTCATTATTCGGTTCAAAGAAAATAATACACAATCTCATTAATTATTAATTGGCTTCTAACTTGGAACTATTCTCACTCAGATGCTTTGTTTATTGTAGTTAGACTTTAATGTTTGCAGGGTTCCAGCACTAGCTGTGTAATTTTTATACAATCATGTTACTTAAACAATAAATACAAATAATTATTTACGAAATTTTTAACATGAAAAGTAAGATAAACAACAATATTTTAAATCACAACGATAGTGTGAAACATATAACATTTCAGTATATAAAAGTTTTGGGTGTCTTTCTTTCTCCTCGTTTTTGATGGTATGACTTCTGAGTTTTTCACTCTTATTTTCATCTCATTGTGGCCATCCTATTCTTCACCGTCAAGGTCTTATAAGCATAACGGGAAAATTTTCATGAATAGTGATTTTAGGTTACTATTTCTATTTTATCCTTGTTCAAAGAATATGTGCTCAATTTCAATGTTTTATGTTCTGACAGTACTATATCATAAGTTTTATCGAAACTTCAAAAATTCAATTGTTCACAAGCTTTGCTGAATCGACAATATTAGGAGCAGAATATGTGATACTTGCTTTTAAATTTTAAATAGTACACCAAATGTTGTCGATTTAGCAAAGCTTGTTAAAAATTAAACTCTTGCAAATCCTTCAACTTGTGATGAGATTGTAGGCAATTTACAAAACTATGACACCATAGGCAGTGCTTTGCCTTATTGACCCCCGCTTAAAGTGGTTTTGCAAGAATGACTTTCGTTAACTTTAGTGAATAAATTTTGGACGGAAATACTCCTACAAAATCTTATATTGACGCTCGTATCCCGCCCTTCCCTTTCTAATAAGTGTTGCCTCTTTCTAGTAAGTGATGCCCCTTAGGCAGCACTTGACCTTTTATCTCTTTTTACATTCTCCCAGATAACTTGAAGTGTTGTCCCGCCCTCCCTTTCTCGTAAGTGTTGCCTCTTAGGTAGCACTTGACAACACTTGAGTTTGACCCCCTCTTGCATAGGCAACACTTTCCCTTTTATCTCTTCTCATATTCTCCCAAATAACTTGAAGAATTGCCTCGGCACCACTTGCCCCTTTAATCACTTCGCATGCAGCACTTGCCCTTTATATTTCCCGAAGAGGCAACACTTGTCAATTTATAACTTGAAGTGCTACCTCCGATGCTATTTTGCTAAACCACATATAAGTGGGGATAAAAAGACATAACTGGATATGCGGGTACATGTAGTGAAATTTTTTGTGAGATTGTTCACAACTTCTTATGTGCATGTCAAAACTTGAAAATTTTGCAATTTCGCACAAACCCCATTAAACGAAGACAAAAACTTAGGCAACGCCCATAAAAAAGGACATGTGAAACTTTTTGGGTAGGGGCCGGAAGAATTTAACAACGTGGCCTCACACACGCTTGATTTTACCTTTTTGGCCCTACTTTAGAATGGTTTTGCAAAATGACATCCATTTCATCTGGAGGCAATACTTCACGTTGTGAATCGACAAGTATTGCCTCTTCGAAAAATATCAAAGGACAAATGTTGCCTGCAAGAATGTGGGAAGAGATTGAAGGGGCAAGTTGACAAATTCCAACACTCGGGCGCCTGTCACACGGGCGGGCACACATCACACTCGCGTACCCACATAAGTTTGGACCTAACTCCACCCCAAAAGCTAGCTCAAAGGGGGAGGATTGTCCAAAGCTTATATGGGCCTCATGTCCATTCAATTCTAGCGGTGTGGGACAACTTGTCCACCAATACCACATATTCCAACATCCACTCCCTCCCCCTACCCTTTCCCCCTCCCCTTTCCCCCCTCCCCCCTCCCTCCGCATAGCCAGCCATACCCTACGTGGATGGCGAGTGGACCACGTGCTCAAAGGGGTGTCCATTCAGAGACAGGGCCATCTGCCTACTCCAACTAGAATCGTCTACCCGGCTCTGATACCATGACAAATTCCAATACCAGAGCACCTATCACACGAGCTCCCATCGCACTCGAGCACCCATTTGGACCTAGCTCTACTCCAAAAGCTAGCTCAAAGGGGGAGGATTGTCCAAAGCTTATATGGGCATCATGCCCATTCAACTCTAGCGATGTAGGACAACTTGTCCACCAACACCACACATTCCAACACAAGTGTTTCCCAGGCAACATTTCAAATTATCTGAGAGAATGTGAGAAGAGATTAAAGGGCAAGTGTTATCTATGCAAGAGGGGTCAAAGTCAAGTGTTGTCAAGTGCTGCTTCTTAGGCAGCACTTACGAGAAAGGGAGAGCGGGATGCGGGCGTTATTATAAGATTTTATAGGGGTGTTTCCATCCAAAATTTATTCATTAAAGTTACCGGAGGTCATTCTTGCAAAATCACTTTAAGCAAGGTCAAAAAAGCAAACTACTGCCTATGGTGTCATATTTTTGCAATTTACCCGAGCTACGTAAGAGCTAAAAGGGGAAATTTACAGAACTATAACACCATAGGGAGTGGTTTGCCTATTGACCCTGCTTAAAGTGGTTTTGCAAGAATGATCTTTGTTAACTTGAATGAATAAATTTCTGACGCAAATATCCCTACGAAATCTTATATTGACGCCTGCATCCCGTCCTCCCTTTCTAGTAAGAGGCAGCACTTGACCTTTTATCTCTTTCCGCATTCTTTCGGATAACTTGAAGGGTTGTCCCGCCCTCCCTTTCTCGTAACTGGTGCCTCTTAGGCAGCACTTGACAACACTTGACTTTGACCCCCTCTTGCATAGGCAACACTTACCCTTTTATCTTTTCCCACATTCTCACATATATTTAATCTCTTCGCAGGCAGTACTTCCCCTTTATATTTTCCAAAGAGGCGGCACTTGTCAATTTATAACTTGAAGTGTTGTCTCTGAGGCCATTTTGCTAAATCATTCTTAAGTGGGGACAAAAAGCCATAACCAGTGATAAGCAGGTACACCTAGTAAATTTGGTTCTGATTTACAAAAATAGGACACTTTTTAGCAGCACGTCAGAGATTTGATCCCCGCAAGAGAAGTCTTGCAGAATAGCCTCCGCAAGACTTTTCTTGATAGGGGATAAATTGTAGCAACAGCGCCAAAAGTATCTATTTTGCGCATAAACTTTAATTATCGATCATCACCTTTAGGCCTAAGCATGTAGCAAACAATAAATATCACACGTGTTGCTTATTTTGACTGGTCGTAAGTGTTTGTTTCCACTTTCCATGATTTTAGCAAAATGGCTTCCAACTTGGTTTTTAATATACGAAAAGATCATTCTGCTATTCAGTAACCTATCAATAGATCTTTTCACCGCCGTCGTACCCTTCGTTCATTCCTCCAACACTCGGGTTAGTCTGACTTATCTCTTCTGAGTATGTTCCTCTTTCGTTCCTCCCTTTTTTCTTTAATTTTTCCCCTTTTTATTAAGTGTTGCATAGCCAAAACTTCAAGGCAATTAGTGGTCAGGGGTAAGTGTTGTTTAGGCTAGACTACAATTAGATTAGAGATTGGGGAAGGGGTAGAGGGCGAGTATCGCCTATAGATGACTTCACGGCAATTAGTTGGGAGATTGGGGGAAGGGGATGAGGGAAAGAGTGGCCAAGCTCTAAATTTTAAGGCAACTGGGAGATTGGGGAAAGGGGTCAAGCGCAAGTACTGCCTAGGTTAGACTTCAAGGCAATTAACTGGGAGATTTGGAGAAGGGGTCGAAGGCAATTGTTGTCTAAGTTAGACTTTTATGCAATTAGCGGCTTATTATAAGAATTAAGATATCTCTAGAATACTCCCTCCGTTCCAAAATGGTTGTCATAGTTCGGATTTCGAGAGTCAAACGAGTTCATTTTAACCGTGAATTTAAACATATAATCTTAAGTTTTTTGTAACGATGTTTATATATTTAGAAACTACATAAAAAGTACTATAAGTCACAATAATTAATAATTCAAAATATTTAAAAGACATATGAAAATATTACGGTCAAAGTTAAACTCGTTTGACTCTCGAAATCCGAACTATGACAACCATTTTGGAACAGAGTGAGTATTTTGGATTACCTCAAGTTAGACTGATAGTATATGTAAAGTAAACTCGAAGTTTTATGTTCTACCTAATACTCCATCCCTCCCATTTTATATGACACACTTTCCTTTTTAATCTGTCCCACAAAAAATGACATACTTCTTTATTTGACAATTAATTAATAGCATCATCTCTATTTTACCCTTGTTAGGTCCTACTTACATTAAAAGCTACTAACATCTTTTTAACTACTTCAATCTTCTCTCTCTTATTTTTTCTTTATAATTATATCTAACAAGAAAAATTTAAAAACTTTACAAGGTCAATCTTTATTTCTTAAACTTCATGCAAAGTCAAACTAATAGGTTGGGACGGACGAGTAGTATAAAATTATTTAGACAATCAACTCATTTGTATATAGGATAAGCATTAACTGAAATGGGTAGAATAACAACTAACCTATTTTTCTAGTTTATGTGAACCTATTACTATTTGCAGGGTCAAACAAGATTATCTTTGACCGCATATTTATAAATATTTTTTTAACTATTGTGACTTATAGTACTTTTTATGTAGATTCTAAATATGTAAAGTTCAAAATTTCTATGTGCAAAGTCCCGTTGAAAATTAGTCAATTTGATTCTCGTACTCCGCAAAGGTTCACATAAATTGTTACAGATGGAGTGATACTTTACAACAACAACAACAACAACATATTCAGCGTAATCTCATAAGTAAAGTTTAAAAATAATAAAATGTACGCAGACCTTATTCCTATCTAATGTGAGGTAGAGAAATTGTTTCCTATAGACCCTTCATCTCAAGTGAAGCCACTAGTACTTTAATTAAGCTATATTAATTAAAAATATAAAATATCTCTACTATATTGTTATTTGTAACACTTAAATCGTCGTAAAATTAGACAAGATCTTAGGAGGGTGCTTTACACCTGTTCCAACTTGTCAAGTGAGGATTAGTATTTCTCCTCCCACCCTGGCTTCATTGTCCTTAGTCATTTTGATTTGACAACTAAGCATCATCTAAAACAGTGGTGATCTGGTGGATAATGGTTTGGAAAAGACAACCTAGAAATCAATGTGAATAAAAAATGACATTTTTCCTATCACTTTATTTTTTTCTTCTCAGATGCAATTTTTTAAACAAAATTAGGAAATGGATCGAACTGTCTTGAATAATTCTTATTTTGCTTTATATAAAAACTGTATGATATAACGTTCAATTGTACATTAATTGCTATGTCATTAATTCATAAGCAACTATTAATCCATTCATGCACACAAAAGAAATTGCAGGATCTTTTTTCTTTAAACCCCAAATCGAAAGCAACAAAAGTAAGCAAAAACACATCACTTGCATTTATTTGATTTTACAGGGTATTTAATGCTCCTATTAGGTTCGATGAAAGCATTTAACTTATCTTTAGCTAAATTTTCAGTTACATAATGTGAATAAATAGGAAAAAAAATCTATTTCCTGAATCATTAACCCTAAGAAACTAAAGTGACCATGAAAATGGTCACTCTTGGTTCAATAATTTTTTCCCTATTTTCTCTTCCTTTCTTAGTCACCTCTATACATCATCGACACCTTAATGATGTCAATGTCAACTTCTATGGGTGCCTCTCCCAAGAATCTGGCTCTCAACAATCACACATTTACAACATTGTTCATACATTATGGTCACAAAACTACCAATCCATCCTTCAATCAGCGATACATAACGCTAGGTTCAACTCTTCCAATTACCCAAAACCTCACTATATTATTTTGCCACAAAATAAAGAACAAGTTAGAGGAGCCATGATATGTTGCAAAAATTATGATATGGAAACAAGGGTTAGAAGTGGTGGACATGACTATGAAGGTCTTTCTTATATTTCTTACAAACCCTATTGCCTAGTTGACTTATCAAACCTTCGAAACATCGATATCGATGTACAACAAAAGACTGCATGGGTGGAAGCTGGAGCAACACTAGGGGAACTTTATTATAACATTGCAAATAAAAGCACAACCCTAGCTTTCCCAGCTGGAACTTGTCCTTCTGTAGGTGTGGGAGGTCATATTAGTGGAGGTGGACAAGGACCATTGATGAGGAAATATGGCCTTGCAGCAGACAACGTGCTCGATGCAACGATCCTCAACATTAATGGCACGATTCTTGATCGGAGAGGCATGGGAGAAGACCTTTTTTGGGCCATTAGAGGTGGTGGAGCAGCTAGTTTCGGGGTGGTTCTATCTTGGAAGTTACAACTAGTCGATGTTCCCCCAGTGGTTACCCTATTCAACATAGCTCGAACTCATGAAGAAGGTGCTACGAAGCTAGTTAGAAAATGGCAAAAGCTAATAAATGAATTCCCTGAAGAACTTTTTCTAAGAATAAACATAAACCCTAAAAAGGACTCTTCAGGTCAACCATCTATACAGGCTTCATTTAACTCGTTGTATCTAGGGACAAGACGCCAACTTCGAAGACTAATAAGAAGGAAATTCCCAGAATTGAAGTTAAAGTCTAGGGATTGTCAAGAAATGAGCTGGATTTACACAACAATAAGGATAGATCATTATAGAGATGGATCCACAATCCAAGATTTGTTACAAAGGCAAGACAAGAAACCCACATTTTACAAAGTAAAATCAGACTATGTAACAAAACCTCTATCAAAGAAAGCATTGGAAGGATTATGGGATGTGTTTAAAAATACAGGAAATGGACTTATGATATGGACCCCTCATGGTGGAAAAATGAGTGAGATTACAGATGATGCAACTCCGTTTTCACATAGAAAAGGAGTTTTGTATAACATACAATATTTTGCACTGTGGAATCGTCCAAACCAAACAGCAGAGAAGATTAAGTTGGATTGGGTCAATGGGATTTATAATTACATGGGAGAGTTCGTTTCTAAGCCAAGGACAGCATATCTAAATACAAGGGATTTAGATTTGGGGAAAACAGAAACTGCAAACGAGAAATATTCAGAAGCAAAGAGTTGGGGTGAAATGTATTTCAAAGGTAATTTTGAGAAATTGGCTAGGGTGAAATACAGTGTTGATCCAGGAAATTATTTCAGGAATGAGCAAAGCATACCACCTCTTGGTCCTTGACTTTTTCTTAAAATTCGGTGGATATATAAGAGCTCCGAAGATTTTGTAAACTTTATAATTGAGATATGAATGAACTTCTATGATAAAAAGTGTAAATAAATCCGAAATAAATATTTCTGATGAAAGCCTGCTATATAGCTGAATTAGTTTTACGGCATGGTAAGAAAATGTCAAGCACCAAATGAATTTCAGCAATTTGAGATATAGGGCAAAAATCTGGGCTTTCGATGAGAAAGCATGCAAGATACATAAGTTTAATCCTTTTCTTTGTTACTTTGCTATTCAAGTTTGTAATATGTCTTACAAACTGTAGAAATGAGGTAAATATCTATCTCCAGTATGTTGAACTATTAACCATGTTAAGGTGCAAACAAACCTCCAAAATGTAATCGTTAGTCCGGACATTTACATATAATAAAAGCATGAAAAGGTAGTTCCAAGAAAAACTCGAGAAGTTAAAGAAATATTTAACAGTACTAGTAATCATAGAAAAACAAACAAAAGTTAAAAGACAATCAATAAACTTGGAAAATTAATGCCTCGGCAATAGTGTTTGATTCATCTCGGATCTTCACCGGCACAGAACTTGGACAAAATGCATTTTTTAAAACTAAAATACCATCGTTTTTGGATGCATGCGATTCTCCTATTCAATTTAATTAATTTGAGATTGTGAAAACGTTTCGGTTTGAAGTATTATTTTCTTTGCTAAATGTTTCTAAAATGCCACATTAAGATCCCAGAACTAGAAGCAGAGACAAAGGCTTAACAATTAAATGGAAGCCCCATGTCTATGGAGGAAGGTAATAAGGCCAGAGCTAGACAAAGGTGCACAATAAGCATTTCCACACATCACACCCCCCCCCCCCAAACCCCCACTTTCCATATTACAAGTCATCCATGTGTGGTTCTCCAGGCACGCCCCCCCCCCCCCCCCCAAATCCACCCCTACAAACCCACCCACCCAAAAAGGAAAAATTCACCCCCACGGTGTTCTTCAAGTTTGCTAAAGAACATAGGCTTCAAGTGCATACCAGGGACGATATGACTAAGCGTGTGCCTGCTAATCCACTCCATCGCTTTGATTGATATTTTAAACGGGTACTTGAGCCATCACCAATGTCCATCTCATATTATCAAATTGACTTCAGAGTTTCTCTTCATAACAGTTCGGTTCAGCTCAGCAAAACAAATGACAACCAACTCCATCAAATTACAGTAGAAAATTGTGGAGAGCAACAGAAATCATCCACTACTACATGAAGTATATTTGGCATTGCAAAGGAACTTCCCTCAGTTCGACCATTGTCCAAATTGTAAGGCACGTAACAATTGCAAAAACCCAGGGCATGGTCCAACTATCACAGCAAAATCCAAATGCAGAAATGGCAAAGCTGACCAAAAACAGGAAAAAAGAACCGCCTTATCATTACAAAACTTCTCTTGTACCATGAGTACTGAGGATTGCCTACAACAAAGAGACGAACTGGCAAAGTTGAGTTTATTGCTCTCTCCCAAAATTCTGTCTCTCATCCCTGCACATGTTCTGTCTGTCAACTAGTCAAATTGGATGAATTTACAAGCCTAAAAGATACCCGCTGCTCGCTGCTCAATAAAGCAAACCACATTCTTAGGGAATCAGTTGGATCACATGGATTTGCAGCTGGTGCCACTCCAAAGTTACTTTCAGCAAGTTCAAGTTCCTCAATGCTGAGAGGAATCAGGGTAATTAAGGCAATAGCAACGGAGAACTGAAAGTGAAGGCCCATCCTTTTGGAGGCACATTGGCAAAGTAACGCACATAAAGAGCTTCTTAATCTCTGAATCCGCGCGTCATCACCTCCAAAAGCTTTAAGACCAGACCTGTAATGAAAAGATAATTTATCAAGTTGCCTAATAGATATGTCCATCAGTGTTCTTGTCTATACGAGTGGAAAGAATTGGGGAACAAGTTTGAGCTCGTCCACCACCCTGAGCAGATGTAATTCGATCAACCAGAATACATAACTGCGATCATAGTCGTATATGGATGGATAAACCGGTCATAAAGAAGCTTTTTTGAGTAAATAAATTGTTGGATGTGGAGCAATGAAAAAGTTCAGGATAGAGAAAAATATAACATGGGACCGGGATATTATCTCATAAGAACAATATGAAAAGTTTATAACAATCGTAACTCTGCTTTCAACAACATAATAGAAACAAAAAATATGGGAAAACAAGTATGCAGCTCAGGGCTTCAACAATCAAAATGCCAATAGAGCTCACTCTCACATTTCCCCAGTCAAGACTTCAACACTATTGCATAAGACAATGTTGAAAATAATTTAAGCATGTTTGGATCATTACCTGCCAAACTGACCAAGGAGGATAGTAATAGCAGCAGCAAAGTGCTCTGATGAACAAGATTCCAACATATTCAACAGTGGGTAGGCAATTTTGTCAAACATCCAATCCCAGCTCTGCATGGGACATGAAAGAAAAAAGCATAGTTAGGCAGAAACTTCTAATGAATGAACTGAAAATCAGGAAGTAATTACCTAACCAGACCCCCACCTTCTAACAAATGGAAGGAGAAGGCAGAATCTTATTGCCTAATAGAAACTAAGAGCAAATTATCCCAGATATGTTTTAATTGTACGAAAGCAAAAGATTCTCCAAGAACATGCTCGATTAAGAGAAAGATCAAACTCTGAACGAGAGAGCATTAAAAGAAGATTAAAGTTAAGGAGTTCCAAGTTAAGAACTTAGGTGAAGTAAGTGTACGCATTAACCAATTTCAATTGCTCCCACGAAGTGTCTACATGGCTATTGTGAAATTCTCTCAAGTGACTTGTCTAGTAGACATTTTGTGGTGAGAGGATGGGAGGGGGGGGGGGGGGGTGGTTAAAGGCTTTGGTTAGGAGAGAGGAGGAAAGACAGAAGTGCACATAGGAGTAAAGCACCCCCTTTTATCCCATGAGGGGAATATGCGATTCGGAAGAAAGTGGTTAAAATGGATCAATTTTTGCATTAGCACAGTCAAGTTCTCTGTTCTTATAAATGGCTCACCCGAAAGTTTTTTCCATGCTGAGAGAGGATTAAGACAAGGGGATCCTTTATCACCTTTCTTATTTGTGCTAGTTATGGAGGGCCTAAATCATATGCTGAGAGTGGCTAATCAGAATAGGTGGATAAAGGGTTTCAGAGTCTCAAACAGGGCAGGTAAAGATTTGGAGGTCTCTCATCTCCTTTATGCAGATGATACATTAGTTATGTGTGATGCCGAGTTGGAGCAAGTGAGATATTTAAGATTAATTCTCACCATTTTTGAGGCTGTGTCAGGCCTCCATGTTAATTGGGGAAAGAGCAGGTTATTTCCTATTAAAGAAGTGGCTGATTTTCATGTACTAGCGGGTGCCCTAGGTTGCGAAACAGATCAGTTACCTTCTACATATTTAGGACTATCACTAGGCTCAAAGAACAAGGCTCTGGAAATCTGGAATGGTGTTGTTGAAAGAACAGAAAAGAGATTGGCCAAATGGAAGTCCCGAATTTATCTTTTGGGGGTCGGTTGAACCTAATTAATTCAGTGTTAGATGCTTTACCCACTTACGCCACGTCTTTGTTTCCATTACCTGCGAAAGTTGAAAAGAGATTGGATCTTCTTAGAAGAAATTTTCTCTGGCAAGGCAATAAGGTAAATGTTTTCATTTAGTAAATTGGAAGAGCTGCATTTCTAGAAAGAAGGGGCCTGGGCATCAAGAATTTGAGAGTGCATAATAAGTCTTCTGATGAAGTGGTTATGGCGTTTCAATGTGGAACAATCCCTATGGAAAGATGTAATTACTTACAAATGTGGTAGTGGCAGTCATTGGTGCTCAAAACCAGTCACATCCTCCTATGGAGTAAGTGTCTGGAAATCGATTAGAATGCACTTTGGGCAGATTTTAACAAAAATGTGAAACTCCTGATAGGAGATGGTAGGAAAGTGTCTTTTTGGAATGACACTTGGATAGGACATGGCCCTTTAAAAGATATGTTCCCAGATCTGCACCTTTTTGTCTTCGACTCCAGAAAGTTTAGTACATCAGCTATGGACTGCACAGGGTTGGGAGTTATCTTTTAGAAGATGTTTGAATGATTGGGAGGTAGAAAGAGTGGCTGATCTTCTTAAGGAGCTGGAGTTATTTCAGGGAACCACTAATGAGGCAGATTCTTTAGTATGGAAGGGTGACAGCAAAGGGAAGTTTTCAGTGAGGTCAGCATATCACTTTCTTTTGGAGTCAGGACAACACTCAAGTGTTTGGCCGTGGAAAAATATTTGGAAAGCAAATGTACCATTCAAAGTGAACTGTTTCTGTTGGTTGGTAGCGAAAAAAGCCTGTCTGACTCATGAAAATATTCAGAAAAGGGGAATCCAGTTCACTTCCAGGTGCTTTTTATGCAAGGAGAGTGCAGAAGACAATCAGCATTTATTCTTACATTGCAAAGTAACTGCTCAATTGTGGCAAATTTTCCTGGGTTTGATAGGTCTTAGCTGGTCGATGCCGGAGTCCACAACTGAACTGCTTAGCTGCTGGTACAGAGCAGGAGGTAGTAAAGTTCCAAAAAAATGGTGGAAAGTCATCCCTGGTTGCATATGGTGGACTATATGGAGGGAAATAGAGCAGGAAGGAAAGTGAAACAGAGCATAGAAATAAGAAGAGGAGATCGGAGGAAGAAGAAAAAAAAAAGAGTCTGCTTGTTAACAGAAAAAGAAAGAAGAAGAAGGAAGAAAGAAGAAAGGAAGAAGAATGGAAGAAGAAAGAAGAGGAGAAATTGCCTGGTCTGCGTGATGAGAGGCTGATGAGAGAGGTTGCGTTCTTTCTTTTACTTTGTGTCAAAAACCTTAAAATTAAGCTTTATATATATTTTTTTCTTTAAAACAAATCAGATTTTAACTTTTAAAAAAAAAAGCGCAGCAAAGCGTGCGCTTCAACACTGCTGCGCTTCGAGCTTCACTGAAAAAAGCGCGCGCTTTTTTTTCCCTGCTTCGCTTCACTCGTAAAAAGCACAGATACTGCGCCTCGCTGCGCTTCGCGCTTCAAAGCGCAGAAGCGCGCGCTTTTCAAAACACTGGAGAGAAACAGCAGATGTTTTGAAAACAAGAGTAGTTCTATAGAGAGGATCAATGTGAATTGTATTTTGTCTTTTTACTTTTGGTGCAAAGAATCCTATGTAGATGAAGCTGATACTTTACTAGGTCTTTTAGAATCTATGTAAGAAGGAAAAGTTACTCTATGTAAGAAGGAAAAGTTTTTCCCTTTTTGTAAAATGCAAGTTTGGTTTCCAGCATTTCCTTAATGCTGATGAATATACAGTTATCTTTCTCAAAAATAAAGAGTTATACCAAGAAGAGAGGATCATAATTCTGGATGCTCTCCACAATCCAATCCTATCTTCCCAAAACAATGAGCATAAATACTGGATAATCAATCTTATAACTCTTTTCACTATCTATATAGGCTATACAACCCCCAACTTCGTCTCCGACACTCCCATTCCCAATCTATATCTTCAGGTCATACAGACCATTTTTTACATCCACATTTACCATCTCCAATCCTCGATAAATATCATAACTTAGCAAAACTCAAAGCAGCTTCGGGTAACAACTTATTGAAGGAGAACTTCAATAAACTTATGAAATCTTTTTTTAAAAGGAGCTTCTCCACACAAGGTAAAGATTTTATTAAAGAATTCCAAATCGCAAAGGAACCAGCTGTAGCTTCTCACTACTTTTTGATAAGAACTTTCTGAGGATAGCAACTATTTTTTATAAGATAATCAGTCAGAACTTCTATAACCTAATAAAGAAATGACACTGTCCTGCAACAGAACAATGCCATTCACTTAAGTAAAAAGGATGATCCACTTAGCTTTCCGATGTCCTATAATAGCACTGAAATCTCCACACTTCTTTTTACACCAGGAATAAAAGAGGGACAAGAGAAATTGTGTGTTTGCATTTTACAGAAAGAGAGAGAAAAAGCTCTGCCTTCTCTCTAGAAATTTCAAAATGACTGTACCCTTTTCTGATCAATATTAACTTTCTGGTTATGGCAAAATTAACCTTCTTTTCAGGGGACAAATCCTTTGACTTAGTAGAGGATTCCGATCGATGGTTTACTTTAATTGAACGCAGCAGACGATTCACAAGTAGAATTTCAATAGACGAAAGTAATCTTCGTTGGGTGTGTGAAGCCTTTAAGCAGGCTTCACGGGGAAAAGGAAATTATTACAGACGATGGGGCAGGAAGGTGCAAACATACACGTACAGGGTATATCAAAATTACAACATTCATGGCAGATATTTAAGAATAGAAAGTTGGCTTGGAAACAGGAAATCAGCAGTGGTCATCCCAGAAAATGGACACAACAAGGGCTGGAGCGACATAGCTGGAAAAATTTTGCATAGTCTGGGAAACTCCACTGATCGCAGATTTGCAATAGCAGATACAAAAGCTAAATCTTTCAAGCAAACAGCGAAGATGCAACAATGGCCTGTAGGAGATGCAAAGACTGTTGATAGAGCAATTGAGGGAGCCAGTCAATTCTTAGCAAACTGCTTAATAGGTCGATTTAATGATCCTTTTAGCAAGAGTCCAAATCCGGAGGTGATTCAGAGGTGGTTTTCTAACAGGTGGAAAGTAGCAACAGGGATCAAAGTAACCCCTATAAACCACAACATTTTCCTCTTTGAATTCCCATCAAGGCAAGAAGCAGCAAGGGTCAAAGCAGCGGAATGGTTTTGGAACGGAAGACGCCTAACCCTTGAATGGTGGTCTCCGGTGGCAGGGTCAGAGATGACGCAGTGCCCAGAAAATCACACTTGGCTCAAAGTTTTTGGAGTCCCACTTCATGCATGGTCATTACCCACCTTCCAGACCATAGGTGATCTTCTTGGTGGATTTATTGATATAGACGAGGACACCAAAAATAGGGCCCACTTTTTCTGGGCTCGAATTTGTGTCAAGAAAACTGGTTTCCCCATTCAGGGAAGTGTTGAGCTTCCTATTGGTGGCTGGAAATTTGGAATTTCAGACATCACTGATGTTCACACAAGAATAAAATTGGATGGGAAAATTTCTGTTGATAGTACGCCGATGATTGCAACGCAGATGGTGGAAGGGACTGCAACTCAGAAGATGGAAGAAAATATGACTGATGAGAGACGTAAAGGTGATGGGGTAGATGTCTTGAACCAAGCAACCAGAAGTGGTCACGTGGGTGGGGAGAGTCACGTGAGAATTTTAAAAGAGGTGAACAGGGCAAATCTGAGACCAAAGAAAAGGGCCAAAGTCATATGGGCTTTTTTAATTATTATTATTATAAAGGCCCAAAAAATAAAAAGAAATATTTCCACAAAGAGCCCAAGACCTACTGGAGATCCAAAACAGCAGCAAATATAGTCTCCAATAACAAATTCCAAGTCCTCGACTCTCCTCCAAACTTCGACAATGTCTGTGACTCAGCAGGTCCTTCTAATGCATATTCCACTGATGATGAGGCAGTAATTGACAAGACGCTGACAATTATTAAACAAAAACTAATGTCAATTCCTCCTCAAGTAAGTGACTCTGAGTCCCTTTCATCTCATTCACAGTGTGAACCCCTTCTTCTCCCATGGTATGAGGATGCTACAGGAGCTCAATTAGCCAGTAACCCAACCGTAATTCAGACATCAAAATGGACTAAGACGGTATTAGCCAAGTCATGCAAGGCTTTTGGAGTAAACATTAATGGGTTTGAGCATGAATTGCTAGACATGATACTTAGGATGGAACAAAGAAGACAATTTCAGTTAAAACAACAGAAACCCACCAAGGAATCAAACAGGAAGAAGAAGAAGAAGAAGAGGGGAAATTGAAGTTCAACGACTACAATGCAGTCTCAACTATGCAAGGGGTGACAAGTGTGAAGGGGGCAGGTTTCACAAAGCATTCTCAGAATGAAGCTGAAAATACTAAGTTGGAACGTGCAGGGGCTCAACGAAAAAAGTAAAAGGAGCACACTGAAATCTTTGGTCAAGAAGTGGAAAGCCGATATTATATGCCTTCAAGAAACTAAGATATTGAATTGGTCAGCGAGACAGATTCAACAAGTTTGGGGGAACAGGTGGGCAGAACTCAAACCTTGTGGTACTAAGGGCGGGATCATAATTCTTTGGGATAAAAGAGAATGGAATTGCACTGAGGTCCAGTGGGGGGTTTACACTATTTCCTGCATTTTTGAAAGTCTTCATGAAGAATTTAGGTGGTGTTTTACAAGGGTATATGGACCTCACACAAACTGGGAAAGGGTGGAGTTGTGGGATGAAGTAGCTTCAATAAGAGGCTTATGGAGTGACAATTGGGTCATTGGAGGTGACTTTAACGTTTGCAGATTTGAACACGAGCGACTCAACTGTATAAGGAGATCCAAAGCTATGAGAGGGTTTTCCAGTATTATACAAGACCTTGGAATAATTGATCTACCTTTACAGGGTGCATATTATACTTGGTCGAGAGGCTCAGACTCCATCCAAGCTTCAAGGATAGACCGATTCCTCATCTCACCAGAGTGGAGCGATTGTTTCAAAGTTGTGTCCCAAATTGCAATGCCAAGTGTGATTTCCGACCATAAACCCATTCTTCTTGAGAGTGGGGATTGGGAGGCTCGACCCTCATATTTCAAATTTGAGAACATGTGGCTGCACACTGAAGGATTTTTGAACAGAGTGAAAACATGGTGGCAAAGCTATAATATAAATGGGAGTCCAGACTTCATTTTAGTCCAGAAGCTTAGGTGCCTGAAGAAAGACATAACCAAGTGGAACAAAGAGACTTTTGGCAGCATTGAAACTCAGAGAAGTAAAGCTCTCGATGAAATGATGGCTCTAGAGCAGTCAACTGAAGGAAGATCGCAAACTAAGGATGAAAAATCGAAATTATTGAGTTTGAAACTTCAACTACAACAGCTGGCCAAGGTTGAAGAGGTGTCTTGGAGGCAAAAATCAAGGTGTCTCTGGTTGAAAGAGGGTGATAGAAACACCAAGTATTTTCAGAGGATAGCAAACTCTCACAGGAGGAACAACGGCATTGACAAGTTGAAGGTGAGAGACGATATTCTGGAAACCAATGATCAGATTAAAGGGGAGATTCTTAATTTTTACCAGAACCTATATACTGAGCATGAAAACTGGAGACCAACGGCTAACATGGAAGGTATTGCGACCCTTACTGTGGAAGAAAGGGACATGCTGGAAAACACTTTTCAAGAGGAAGAGGTATTAGCTGCTGTGAACTCTTGTGCCCCTGACAAGTCTCCCGGGCCAGATGGATACACCATGGCCTTTTTCCAGAAAGCATGGGATATCATAAAAGTAGAAGTCATGGGTGCCCTATCCTATTTCCATCAAAATTGCCACATGGTGAGATCAAGCAATGCTTCTTTTATAGCATTAGTCCCAAAGAAAAAAGGAGCAATGGAGCTAAAAGATTACAGGCCAATCAGCCTGATTGGGAGCGTATACAAGATAGCAGCGAAGATTTTAGCAGAAAGGCTCAAAAAGGTGGTTGGGAAGCTAGTCTCAGAACATCAGAATGCCTTCATTAAGGGTAGACAGATCACTGATGCCTCAATGGTTGCCAATGAAGCTCTAGATTGGAAATTGAAGAATGGCGAGTCAGGTATTCTTTGCAAACTTGACATCGAGAAAGCATTTGACCAACTCAATTGGTCATATCTTATCTCAATGTTAAGAAACATTGGGCTTTGGAGAAAGATGGATTAGGTGGATCAAGTTCAGCATTACCACAGTCAAATATTCGGTGCTTGTTAACCGGAGCCCGGTTGGTTTCTTCTCCCCACAGAAGGGTATTAGACAAGGAGATCCCCTTTCTCCTTTTCTATTTATATTGGCAATGGAAGGACTTAGCAGAATGCTTGATAAAGCTGAGCAGCTACAGTGGTTTAAAGGCTTTGAGGTTGGCACAAGGGATACTGTGGCATTATCACACCTTCTATATGCTGATGATACCCTGATATTTTGTGGTGCTGATACTTCTCAAGTAAACCATCTCAATGTTACCCTTATGCTATTCGAGGCACTGTCAAGCTTACACATAAACACGCACAAAAGTGTAGTGTATCCGGTGAATGATGTCCCTAACTTATCTGAACTTGCAGACATATTATGTTGCAGTACGGGTGCACTACCCACAACTTACCTTGGCTTACCTTTAGGTGCAAAATCAAGATCTTCAGATGTGTGGAATGGGGTAGTTGAAAAATTTGAGAAGAGGTTAGCATCATGGCAACTGAATTATCTCTCTATGGGAGGAAGACTGACACTAATTAATAGTGTCTTAGATAGCATCCCAACTTACATGATGTCCGTTATCCCCATGCCAAAGAAGGTACAGAACCAACTGGACAAGCTCAGAAGATCATTCTTATGGGAAGGAAATAGCAAAGATCACAAGTTTCATCTGATGAAATGGTCCAAAGTGTTACTTCCCAAGCAACAAGGGGGTTTGGGGATCAAGAATCTGGCATTGCACAACAAAAGCATGCTTATGAAGTGGTTGTGGAGGTTTAGCCAGGAAGAATCTCCATTATGGAAGAAGGCAGTAATAGCAAAACATGGCTATCAAGATCACTGGTGTACCAAATTAACAAGAGCTTCTCAAGGAGTTGGATTATGGAAAGGGATCAGGAAACTATGGCCTGAATTTTCTCAAAATTCATCCTTCAAAGTCGGAAATGGGACTCATATTAAGTTTTGGAAGGATAGGTGGTTTGGCAACTCAACTCTAATGGTGGAATTTCCCACATTATTTCAGATTGCTTGGGACCAAAACTCTACTGTCTCACAGTACAAGCAGGAAACCTCATGGAACCTTCCCTTAAGGAGAAACATTCAAGACTGGGAGATGGACAGCCTACTCAATCTTATTAGCATACTAGAAACTGTTCAGATTAACCTCCAACAAGCAGATAGACTGATTTGGGGCAGCTCAACAACAGGAACCTACACAGTCAAGGCGTGTTATAGCAACCTTTGCACTCATAATGTGATCCTACACAACTGGCCTTGGAAGCTGATCTGGAAATCCAAATTACCCCCCAAGATCAAATGTTTTAGTTAGATCGCTGTTAATGAAGCTATACTAACACAGGACAATCTTATCAAAAGGAATATTTATCTAGTTAATAGATGCTACATGTGCCTTCAACAGTCAGAATCAGTCAATCATCTATTTCTACATTGTCCAATAGCTGCCGACATCGGGAACATGTTCCTCTCTATTTTTGGCCTCACCTGGGTAATGCCACGCTGCATTAGAGAAGCATATAAAAGCTGGAGCTGTAGGAAAGTTCATAAAGCCATCACACATGTCTGGAAGATGATACCAGCTACTATTTTTTGGTGTGTTTGGACAGAAAGGAATCGTAGATGTTTTGATGGAATATCAATTTCAAGCCACTCCCTTAAGGCTACACTGTCTTTTATTTTTGTTTAGCTGGCTGAACCTATCTCCAGTAGATTCCCCTTTGGCTCTTTTGGATTTCATCAGCTCCTTATCCTTAGCATAAGATCTGTGTACGAGCTGACAAATCTTTTTTATTATCTTTTGTATTTAACTCTTTGCATCTACTGGATGCCTTTAATGAATTACTTACTTCATCAAAAAAAAGGGACAAGAGAAACTACGAAGAGTATCAAAGTTCACAAGAACATAGAGCAAATGAATAAAATTAGAAAAAATAAATCATACCATGAAAGCTGCAACAAGCTCCACCAGTGCAAGGGTATCAATCCACTGGCATGAATCCCCAGAGGTAGCAACGGCCGCCTGGACTACATCTATGTAACCGGACACTTCCTCAGTTTTCCTTCCATCACATTTGACTCCGCATCTTGATGAGTTCAACCATTCCATCAAATCCGACCCCACAGCAGAACAAGCATAACTCTTAAGTCTATCCAACAGTAATGATGCAACAGTATCCATGGTAGCTGCACCCTCTGAAAACAGGCACAGCTTACCGGAACAAATCTTAGACAGAGACTCAACCGAAGATGGGATACAAGAAAGAGGATTAGGAGATGAGTCAGTCTGGTGAATAAGCATCACCAATGACTTCACCACAGTCATAGCTAAACCATACTCTTTGAGGGTAAAGTATTTAGAACCACAGAGATACGCAAAAGTATGAAGAATATTCACAGCATCAAATCTCAGCATCCTCAAAATGTTGCAGGAAGCCTCACAAACAAAACCAACATGGTCAACCATGGTACATAGTGATGCTAGCAAAATGCCTCCAGTTAGCAACAACTGAGTAGAAGCTTGCTGCTTGCACAAGCTAATATTATGACCATCCAAAATAAGTTTGATCCCTGAGTTGGTTGCAAGTGTAGAATCAGAACCTACAGCACGCACCAGCAACTCACCATGCAAAAGGAAATCCTCCATAAGAGAAAGCACATCATACAAGTTGCAAAATTCTACAAATATCCTTCTCATATCTTCGCTAGAGAGTTCTGCAAATATGAAATATTAGAAATAGCTTAATACATGTCATAAGGTAAATCATTATATGGAATATCTTAATGTGAATAAACAATAAGACAAGGAACCTGTATATATATGCCGAGAAACAGAATTTATGAAAAGGATCATGTCTCTATCCCAATCATCTCCAAAGTCTCTTGTTGCAGTATCGGAAATGTAGAGCAGCAAGAGAGAAAATAAGACACATGTCTTCTCCCTGGAAAGAGTGGAAGAAGATAATATTAGCTAGGACAACACTAATGTAAATAAACTAAGCAAATGTATATGCCTAAGACTGACATTCATATGTTGACTGAAAGCTTAAACTCATGCAAACAACTTAAAAATGCAAACACTCCAGACTGCAAAAAGAAATAAGGAATCTAAAAATGAAGCCAAACAGAATAGACTAATAAAACTAGTATAATAGATATAAAAAAGAATTATACAAACCTCCACACATCTCCATTATAGCATCCTATTCTTACTACTAATAAGTCTTTCTATGTGTAAATTAATCCTTCCTGAACTCAATTCACCTGTTCCAAAAGAACAAGTGCTTTTCAGTAGTTACAAACACACACAGTTCTGAACAGTATGAGCTAGGGATGTCAAAGAGGTTGCAGTCCAAAGTTGGACAAATTCAGCAAGCAATACTCCCATATCGGGAGTTGACTAGGAAAAGATAGTATGTTCCATCTGTTCTTCATATTATGCTCCATCTGTTCTTCATATTAGAGGAAATAATACTGATGTCAATTACCACTAGATGTGAGCTAACTTCACGTTCTAGTTACTTTTTTTGCCTTTTAGTTTCTTTGCAACAGTTGGAAGTAAAACTGAGTAAAGTAACATCATTGTGCGCCTACCAGAACAGAACAGAATATATAAACTTTTGTAAGGTATTTCTTCTGGAGAAAATCCTGTGAGTTTGGGACACTGCCATGGCGTAAGCATGAAAACCGAATTTAGCACGAGAATAAAAAATATGGTGTAGCCATTGACAAATATTCAAAAATTCAAACTGTCCAGCGGCATGTATGTTTGACCTTGGGCCAGATCTTTTTTTTCTTTCCCTATAGTAAGTACAGGACTTGGGCTACATGTCACCTTCTAAACTCTTGTAAACATAGCACAGAGTATAGGCTTATGTCATGCTGATATTTGAAAAGAGTACAAGAGCACATGATTTTGATATGTCCCACGCAAAGTAAGCATGATGCCCATCTACCGGGATGAATATATATAAGTAGAATAGCTAGCTTACTTGTTTGAAATTTCTTCAAAATTCAAAAGAGTGACTAAAATACTCCTAAGAGAAGGATCTGATGATGCATCGCACTTAGCAAGACAACTGCTGGTAGCACGGTAAACACTTGAAACACTATTTTCTTCATCGTTATTAGAAAAGATGACACAATACTTGGCAAAACCATCCGATAATGAGACCACTCTCTTTTCACATGAAATCTGTAACCCCCCACTTGCAGGAGCAGCTATATCTGATCTGCACAATGCGTCCGATGTATCTGCATAGGAACTGCAGGATAAGCTGCCAGCTGTGTCAAGAATTAATCTCGTAGATGAATCAATGTGATCTCTTTTCTCGGGTAATGATGAACTTCCTGATGAAGCCAGAGTCCCCATTGCATTTGAAAATCCCTCAAATAAAGGCGAGTTAATCAATTCTGGTGCCACGCTGCTATGGCACTGAATCTCAGGAAGTGTAGGCGATAATGGCATTTCCATTGCTAGGCGATAAGACTCTTCATCAATATCATTATCCAAATCGAGAAGCTTCATAGAATCACGACCAACAAGTTCATCAATATCTCCCAGATCATCATCTTTCCCATCCTGCCTATACTGGGCAGTTTCTGGAAGGTTATAGACAGTTGGAAATGGACATTTGAAGAAATCAGATTCGACACCAAAACTGTCAAACTGTGCCTTTTCCGCGCTATTACTCTTTAAAGGATGCAATCGTAGTTCACATGAAGTTTTTCTCTTCTTGCGAGATCTCAAATGCTTGCTGGACTTATCGTGTTGAATGCTAGGTACCGAGTGCTTTTTCTCATCACGAAGTCCATCTGTTCCATTATCTAATGTACCATCATGTAGAGAGGTGTTCTCTGATAGCCGTTGCCTCTTGTTAACCTCGGAAATTAAATTTCCATTAGATTCAATAGCATCAAGAAATTTCCTCGTCTTCGTTTGATGTGAGGCTCTCTTCTCAATAGAAATAGAACTGATAGTACTCTTGGCATTACTTTCAGAAATTGCTACAACATTACCATTGCACCTTTTTCCTGCATCTCCAGACAAACTTGATATGGTCGGTTCTATGTCCAATTTTCCTTCAGCTGATTTAGCTGATGTTGTAATGGAAGCACATCTATCCTGTGAGCCCACCAATAGCCTATCAGAAAAAGATGCTGAACTGGAATTTATGCCAGAACTCTGTAACACTTTTTTGTCGGAACCTCTAAGTAGAGGCTTCAATTTAGAGTTAATACCTGATATTGATCTAGGGCTGTTCCCTCCACATATAGGAAGCGAAGGTACATTACATTCTATATTTTGCTTGGACAGATCAGACCCAACAGCAGCTAACTGCACGAAATCATTTCCAAATTGACGCTGCATCTCACCAGGTTCCAAACCAGAATAATTGCTTTTCAAGTTAAAGTTGCAAGCCTGCACAGGGGAAAATCTTATCATTAAGAAACCATCGAAACAAAAAGTTTGCATCTATTTAATTGGATGAGAAAAGGGGGGAAAAGAATAAAGACAGGCCAATAATAAATTAAATCGGCGTTTATGTGAAAATGGAGAAGGTACATTGGAGTGAGATTTTATGCACATATAATATACTTCTGTCCCACTTTATTCGTCATACTTTCCTTATTAGTCCGTACCTAAAAAATTGTAATACTTCTATTGGAAACAATTTAACTGCAAACTTCCCTTTTGACTCATTTATAGCCACACAAATACCAATGGCTTATTTTAGACCACAAGTTTCAGAAGTCTCACTTTTTTTATTAAACTTATTGCCAAGTCAAACTATGAAAAACAAAGTGCAACGGAGGGAGTATAAAATTTCAAAATTCTGACGCACATTCTGCAAGAGTTTCCATGACTTAAAGACAGCCAAAAAAAGTTAATGGAGTTCAACAAAATGTTCAAAACGTTAAACGATAAGTTCAAACAGCCACAATTTCTGTTCCTACCATCTTCAGTTTTGGTAGAAAATTTCCATGTTTAAAAGGCATACTTCCCCCTGGTTTCTGGATAAGACTTAATCAAAAACACCTTCCTTAGTAAATAAAAGCTACAACAATACCAAGAACGAAAGAAACGAACCTTTCCCATGTCATGTTCATCACCTTGAAAGTAGCAACCATCCAATATATTTAGACGTCTTGAGAAGTGAACAAGCTCCTTCTTTAAGCTAATTAGATTTTGCTGTAGTATATAATTACGCGTTTTTTCGAACTTAGCTACTTTTTTGGCATGCTTTACCAGAATCTTTTCAAACTTCAACTGCTTCTTCAACAGCTTAACTTCAGCAGTTTCAACATGCGCACTACTATCATGTGCACGAAGAGGACAATCAACAAAAGACCTAGCAGAAGTTAGCTTTTCAATTTCCTTCTGCAGCTCTTCAACCTTCTTTCTGTAATTTTTAACCTCTTCAGCCAACTGATCAGCACGATCATTTTCTTCTGATGCCTTCTTTTTATAAGCTTCTGCAAACATTCTTTGCTTGTCCACTTTTTTCATCTCTGATTTAACATGCTTTTTCTCAATCACCAGCTTATGTTCCAGTTCCTGGAGCCTTTTGTTGGCTGCATCAGCATTCGGAGATACACCTACCATGGTAACATCTCTCGCCTCTGCCCCTGCACCAAGCTTAGGTGAGAATTGAGCAGTTCCCAGAGTTGTCCTTTCACGAGATATGATGTTAACTGTTTTA